>JAVIWB010002198.1:60000-300273 GCA_031893035.1 Dermolepida albohirtum | reverse complement strand
GCTGAGTGGACTGTATTTGTTTTCTTCGAGGTTCAC
Source organism: Dermolepida albohirtum (assembly GCA_031893035.1). NCBI lineage: Eukaryota > Metazoa > Arthropoda > Insecta > Coleoptera > Scarabaeidae > Dermolepida > Dermolepida albohirtum. The sequence continues at coordinate 300,237 of JAVIWB010002198.1, read as the reverse complement.
ATTGGTGTAAATGAATAACTAGTCTTACTTATGAGGTATATATTGAATATTTTAGGTTTCAATGGTAATAATAACACTTGCTACATTGACATTACATTATTCATTTTCGTTCACTGCGCGCATGCGCCTACTTCCTCCTGGTGGTTAAAAATAAAAATAAAAATGCTGTAACATATGCCGCCCACCTTGAAAGGTAGCTTTCAATATTAGTAAAAATGGTAAAAATATTGTTCTGACATATAGGATATAAAATAATAGTACAGAGTTAACTCAACAGGAGGTATTTGCTAATGAGATTTATTCGTTATCACATAAACGAGCATTGAAACCTAGTAGTAAAATATTGAATTTGAATCCATTTCTAGATGAAGTCGGATTATTACGCGTCGGCGGAAGATTAAGGCATTCCAATTTAGACTTCGCTCAAAAACATCCAATTATAATACCTAAAAATCATAAATTAACAAAATTGATTATCACAAAATACCACCGGGAACATTTACACGCTGGTGCACAAAATTTATTATCCATAATAAGATTAGAATTCTGGCCTCTCAATGGCAAATCAACAGTTAAGGGAGTTCTCCGAACTTGCACCAAATGTTTTAAAATTAATCCAAAACCTACTAAATTCCTAATGGGTGATTTACCCAGCTCACGGGTATTGCCCTGCAGGCCTTTCTCAAAATGCGGCGTAGATTACGCTGGTCCTATTTTAATCAAGGACAGAAGCTTACGAAATGCAAGGCTAGTCAAGGCATACCTTTGCATATTTGTATGTTTTGCTACGCGTGCAATTCACATTGAATTAGTCAGTAATCTCACAACCGAGAGTTTTTTGAATGCACTCAAAAGATTTATAGCTCGTAGAGGAAAACCGTCCGTAATTCATTCGGACAATGGTCTGAACTTTGTTGGTGCGAATAACCATTTCATTGAATTGTACCAATTAATAAATGATAAATGCCACAACGACAAAATTCACAATTTTTTAGCTAATGATAAAATTAAATGGGTGTTCATTCCTCCCAGATCAGCTCATGTAGGAGGTTTATGGGAAGCGAGTGTAAAGTCGACTAAATTTCATTTACGGAGAATATTGGAAAGGGCCGCTTTGACTTATGAAGAGTTAAATACGATACTCATTCAGATTGAAGCTTGTTTAAACTCCAGACCTCTGTCCCCTTTATCCAATGATCCCGACGACTTTTTACCTTTAACTCCTGCTCACTTTTTAATTGGAGAATCATTAGCTGCTGCACCACAAGAAGATGTTCAAGATCAACAGATTAACCGACTTACCAGGTACCAACGCCTACAACAATTAACTCAACATTTCTGGAAAAGGTGGTCGCGTGAATATTTAACCGAACTACAGAAGAGATCCAAATGGAAGACGAATTCACATCCATCACTTCAGGAAGGCACACTGGTCATCTTGAAAGAAGATAATTTGTCCCCACTACACTGGCCCATGGCGAGGATCATCAAACTCCATCCAGGATTAGACAACATCACTCGTGTAGTGTCTGTGAAAACGCCTAGTGGTAAAGTGTTTCAACGCTCAGTGTCGAAAATATGTATTATCCCCCTTGAGAAAAATAATGACTAGTTGGACTTATAATGAACTGTACTATTATTTTATATCCTATATGTCAGAACAATATTTTTACCATTTTTACTAATATTGAAAGCTACCTTTCAAGGTGGGCGGCATATGTTACAGCATTTTTATTTTTATTTTTAACCACCAGGGAGGAAGTAGGCGCATGCGCGCAGTGAACGAAAATGAATAATGTAATGTCAATGTAGCAAGTGTTATTATTACCATTTGAAACCAAAATATTAAATATACCTCATAAGTAAGACTAGTTATTCATTTACACCAATGTGAACCTCGAAGAAAACAAATACAGTCCACTCAGCGATTACATACACACGAACAACCACTTTCTTCAAATTTTTTAACGTTATAATCAACGGTTCTGCGATTTAATCGTAATTCTTTTGCAATTTCGCAATTACTTTTACCCGTACGATAAGCAATTATCATAGCACGCACTTCAACAGATAATTCCTTCGTCTTCGGCATTGCATTAAAATATTCACAATAACTCTCTATTTCACTGTTTTCACAACAAAAGATGAACGATGACTGACATAAAATTTATTTTCCTTTTTGAATAACACATCCTAATATTGTAATTAGTTAGTACAATAACACAATATTGGTAATACCTTTCGGAAATGCAGGTAAAACTGTTAATACTGTAGGGATTAGCCTATAAAATATTTATGGTATTTTTACAATTTATGACACCTTTACGATATATCATAAACAATTTAAGATTTTTGTAGAAATTCATATGGAATTACTTCCACTAATAATATTGTTTAATAATTATAATACAGATTTTTAGAAAGATAATCCGTATTTCAGGAAACACATAAAATTGGGATGGGCAAATAAATATGACCGGTAGTGTATACATTTTTTTATATATTATCTAGCAAGAGAGAATACAGTGGTTTGAAGATTTTTATTATCAGGTCGAAAATGTAAACAAACTCGCGTCTTGAATTGCACAATATGCACACCAACGTTCGTCTTGTTTTTTTAAATGGAACATACAAGTGCTCTCTAGTTTGATATACTACGGCGGAAATTATGCCAAATGTATTTTTATTTAACTTATTAGATAAATATTAAATTGCAATACTACGAATTGCAAGTTTATTGATTTTGGGATTTCCTATTCAAACACATTCAGACACACTGTTGTAAGTTTCAAACCAACTATTAGAGTCAAATTTTACCGGTTATCATAAAAAATAAGATAGCATTAGAATGTAATGTAAAATTTTTCCAAAGGATCTTGTTTGTATAAGGAAAAAAGGAGGAGTACAAACTTGTTCTTCAAATATTGGGAACCCATTGCTTAAACTACAAATTGACTGTCTGATATCGCTTGTATTTCTCTGTTTTGTATTTTGCGTAGATCGTTATCGTTAACGTCGAAACATCCTATTTATAGATATTGTCGTAAGTATAAATTGTATAGATTTTTGTCTGAAATAATCATCATTACCTATTACATTATATCTATTATCTAACAATATATCGTGAGATTTCGAGACGTATATTTTTAGTACTCACACACGTTCTACTTTAAATCGTTCTTGGTTGTTGTTTGAATAGTAAATTCAGACCCTTTAACTCTATAAAATTGTTTATTGCATGTACCGTAGAAATTTTTTTACAGAAAATACGTGGTTTTATCTTTGAAACATACACAGTATGTATAAAAGTAAGGTCTTGTGTGCTTCTGTTCTTCGTGAATTCGCATTGGGTGTCTTTTAGTGTTGGCTCTATTTTATTTCTTATTCTTTGTTCTACTATTCTTGCGAATATCTTCCCTGAGACACTAGAAAATGTTAGTTCCCTGTAATTATTGCAGTTCCATACATCATCCTTCTTATATATTGGTAGTATAATGTTCATTTTCCAATACTTTGGTATTTTTGCATTCCCTAATATATCATTCATTAATTCCATAAACACGTTAATTCCATTCGTTCCCATATATTTTATCATTTCCGGTGTGATGTTTTTTTTTCCGGGTGTTTCGCCAAGCTTTATTTTTCGTAGTGTTTATTCTAATTCCTCCTTGGTTGTAATTTTTATTTTTGGTTCGTGTCTTATTTCTTATTTTGTGTCTTGTTGATTTATCGTGTCAGTGTATATTGATTCTTCGAAATACTCTCTTAATCTTTCCATTATTCCATCTTCATTTGTTATTATATTGCCCTCTTTATTCTTTACGTTCGATATGTTATATTCCTTCCTTCGTCTCGGCTGTTTTAACGTACCGTAAAATAGTTATTGATTTTCTCTGAAGCTTTTCGTCATTTTGCGTCCAAATTTCTGCTTCTTGTATTGTCACTCTGGACTCTTTTCTTTTCTCTCTGTATAGTTCATGATCTACATTTCTTCTTTCAGTTAGGTGTTTCTTCCTTATCTTGCTACGTGCTGATTGCACGAGTGAACAAGTGCTGCAGGGTCGCGTACGACCGCTCGGGGAAGCTTACGTTGTTCCGGGCAGCAACCGAACGATGCCAGCCAGCTATCGCGGAGGTCGTGGTTCGCAAGTTCAGATTTGTCTTTTGTTATCTGGTTCTAGCCTTTAGATCGTAAAAAAAAAAGAAGGGCGCCAAGAGCGAAATTTATGACGGATGTTTTCGTTTGGTCCTTCACAGGCCGTAGCTCTATTGGCCTGTGAAGTTGCCTAGATTTCCCCACCGTTTCTAAGGTAGATTAAAATTGACACACCCAGTGTACGTGTGATTATTATATACAAATTTATTAAATATTTAAATACATGTTAATTTGACTGTTGTACTTGAAAAGCTGAACTTCTATACAATAACTATCTGACCCTTCCTGATATATATATATATATATAGGTTACAGACGGCGGTATCGGTATACACACAAAAAAAAAAACAAATAAAAGTTGACTTATTCTACATAATTTCTCTTAATGTTATTAATCAAATTAACTTATCCTACAAAAACTCACTTAATCTTAATAATCAAACGGGACACAAAAAAAACATCTTTTTACACTTAGAGTGTAAAACAACAATTTTTCCCGGAATATGTTTAATTCTTTTAAGTCTTTTTTTTTAAATTAGAATTCGGTAAAACCCAAAAATAAAACAAATATATATATATATAAGGGCTACTTATCACTCCCTTAAGCTGGAGCACAGTTCGGTTTCCCAAAATACGCCGCTGATCGGTGTTCTATTGCCGGGGCCTTACTGGCGTTCCGACTCCGGGATTTACGGCATAAAAGAAGCCCTATAACAACAATTTACGAATAAGGGACTGTACATATTGGTTTAGTTAATTGGCTGACACATACCTGTCGATGGTAAACGGGCTCTTACGATGATTTTATACTAATATTGATTGTGACTTAGCTCACGAATGAGACTCATTTAATCAAAGAACAATTTCTAGGTCTACCCTACTGCGAAGATGGTTATCAAATGGCAACGATATAGAGCGATTTTGTTATATCGAACTAGGGCGAATAAGACGTAAGGGGGAATGTTTTTGCGTTTGCTAAAAGAACATCTGCTTATTACAAAAAGCCTCATTGATATTAACAAAATCAAGGTCGATGTAAACGTACGCCGAAATATATTTATTTAAAGATATTTTTAAAACTTTTAAAACGAATATTATATCCCAAATATGTGTTTCCACATGACCTTCTTCATCGACCATAGGCGTCCCCTATATATCATACGACGGGGTTCTCTTAACAAACAATTAAATATACGAAACTCCGAAATTGTTCTAAATGAAAAATAAACCGTAACAATCTTCTTTGCATTTAACTTTTCTTCGTATATCATCTGTCCACTATTTGATTTTTCTCGCATTATTGTTCCTTTCTGCCGCACGTAATATACTGTTTCTGAGGAGTTCTCACTTTTCCTCTGTGTTTGCGATTTTTCAATCTATCTTTTAATTTCTTTCCGAGGATTAAGTGCTATACCTTTTGATACCATCCTTTCCTCAGTTTAGTAATATTGATTTTTTAATTCACTTTCTTCCTTCTCTTATCTATTTAAGTTCATTCATTGTTTTTAGTTTCGGTGTTGGTATATAATAATCACTCTCGGTCTCCGCTTCTTTTTTACTTTGATGTCTTTAATTCTTTTCCATTCGTTCTTATTTAACACTAAATAATCAATAATTGGTCTCTCGTTCTTGTTCGCAGACACCCTAGTTTATCTATGAATGTCATTACGTTTGAACTTAGTGTTTACTACAGTTATTTTCTATGCTTTCTTCTATTATTCTTCCTCCATTATTATTAAGTATTACTTTACCTTCTATACCCATGTATTGTTCTACTTCACCACTTTTGTTTCCCGCTCATCCGTTCCGGTCTCCCATTATCATTATACGTTCATCACCATCATCTATCTGTTTTTGTAGTTCTTCAAAAGATTTATCCTTTTTTTCTCTCTTTGCATCCTCATTCTCACCATATGTCGTTATTACTGTCCATATTCCTTCATCCGCAAGTTTTATTTTAACTATTAGTATTCTCTTGTCCTTCAACTTGTGAGGGGCTATTATTAGTCCGACTTCTACCCCTGCTCTCTCCGTCTTTGCAACTCCTGACCAATACATCCAATAGCGCTTGTGTATTTTTTTAAAACCATTTCCTTTCTTGTATTGACATGTTCCGCTCCATTATTTCCTCCATTAGTTCCTTTTCTTTTCCTGAAACACCCTTTACGTTCCACGTACCTATTTTGATGACGCCGTTTTCCTTCTTATTTCCATCATTTTTGATCTCGATGCTCCATCCTCTCTCTTTTCCTCGCCTTTTCCACTCGTTTTGCACCTCCTGTCCTTTGCCAAAGTCGTCCCTGTATCTCCGCTTCGTGACTGATTTATCAGTTTTTTGTCCTGGATGTCGTATTTCCTCTCCGCGTTTCAATCAATCTTCCACTCTTATTTTCCCATTTATTCTCACTTCCGTTCTTTATTATCTTTTGCTGGTCTATCCTTACTTTTTCCCTTTTCTTCTCATCCTCCTCTATTTTCTTTATAATTTTCTGAGTTTAACGTTCCCCCGTGTAAGTTTATTGTTAATATAGATTCTGTCTTGTAGTGCTCTTAATTTGTGCTAACATTTTATTACGGTTTCCTTTTCCAATTCTTTATTCAATTTAATGTTGCATACTCCTATTTCCGTTGCCTCCCTGGTCTTCATTATTCAAATTCTTTTCAATAAAGCTTTCCATAACTATTTTCAAATCCATTTTGTTATCTGTTTTCATTTCCAATCTTTGTATTACAATGTTGTTCTTAATTTGGTCTTTTTCTAATTTCCTCACTCTCTCTTCCATATCTTCCATTTTATTTGTCAGGTCTTTCAGTTCTTGTTCATAGTTTTCAGGTCCTGTTTGATCTCTTTTACATTGCTTATTAGGGTTTTAATTATGTCCGTTAAAACAGCTATCTTGCCCCTTTCTTTCTCTTTCTCACTCTTTTGAGGCAGCATTTTGACAGCATTTCGCTTTTCTTAAGGTTTTCCCTATTTCTCCATTCTCCCTTTTCCTCTTTGATTCATTCGGGGCGCTTCCGTCATTGTTCATTTTCTGTAGATCACTATTTCTCGTATTTAACTTTTGGTATGTCCCCTGTATGTTTATTTCTAGACTTTTTAGAATCACTTCGGTAAAAACACTTCGCGACAAAAACATTCTACAATAAGAACAGCGCAAACGCAAGGACGCTTTTTTCAGGGTATTATCTGTAACTCGTATGTAAATTCTGTTTACCCAACTCTTATTTTCCGTTTAGTTGACTGTACATTAACTTGTTATTTGATGACCATAGTCAATACAGCTCACAAATCACAATATAATAGTTTTTATCACTTATTTATTATTTTCAGCTTTATAATTATTTTTAAGTTTTATTTTATTTGTCTCGTCTACACGTGATTGTTGTGCGAGGTCAAACACCGTCGCGTAAAACACGACCGCTTCGCTAGCCGTCCAAACTCTCCTTGCTTGCTGTTCAAACTCCTTTAACGTATAATAAAATGCGTGTATTATTAATGAGTTTGTTCTATTGTTTTTGTTGTGTAAGTGGTCTCAAAATTCTGTGCATATTTCCTACACCTGGCCACAGCCATTATACTGTTGGATATATTTTAATGAAGCAATTAGCAGAGAGGGGCCATGATGTTACTTTCGTAGCTCCTTTTAAAGAAAAAGAACCTATTCGAAATTTTAGAGCCGTTCATTTAACAGGAATTGGTGAAGAACATGCTGGTAAGTTATAAAAAAAGATGCCTTTACTCAAGTAAAAGCATTTGTATATTAAATTAACTCCATATTAAAAACTGATCAATGTAAAAGTATAGTATTGAGTTGTCGGAAAAGTTTTGAAGTGTTTCTTCTATGTTTATCATAAGTAAGTTTAACTTTCAATGGTACACTTGTTGATGAGCCATCCGAGATAGTAGAGTGTTTTGCCGGCTTGTTTTCCAGTTCGTACGCTGGAAGATCTTCTGACGCAACTTTGAGCATGTAGATGTTAACCAGGATATTCAACATTTTGACCACATACAACTGAGGAAGTTTTGGTAACTATCAAGAAACTTGATTCATCTACTGCTTGTGGACATGGAGGATTGCCTAATATTTTTTGTCAGGAACTGCGCCAGGAAACTCTGCGGACCTCTTACTGTTATTTTCAATTTACATATGTTCAAAAGTCAACTTTCCTAGACAGCTGGAAAATTAGGAGGATTACACCTGTGTTTAAGAAAATAGAGTGCTCAGACGGCAATAAACTATAGACCGATCAGTGTCTGTCGAATTTTGCCAAAACATTTGAGCTTGTTCTATGAAGATAATTTTGATGGAGCCTGTGGTCTTGATCACTGAAAGTTATCATATAACCCCCTGCCCCATTAATTTTCCTATTCTGTATATGTATTTCGACAGCTAAGTTGTCATCATCAGCAGATAATTAAACAGTGTCGCACCTGGAAAACTACGGCGAAAAATACCCGTACAAAACAAACTCCGCACGCGATAGTCAGATCAGATCAGATCTGCGTACATTCTGGTTCTCAACGGTACGGATCGCGTACGGAGTTTGTTTTCGTACGAGTATTTTTTGCTGTAGTGTTCTAGGTGCGACACTGTTTAATTATCTACTGATGATGATAACTTAGTTGTCGAAATACGTATACAGAATACGAAAATTAATGTGGCAAGGGGTTATATATCAACCTTCAGTGATCAAGCTTGTTCTATGACAAATTATTTAGCTGTGTTAAGCCCTTCTTATCTATTAGACAACATGGATTTATTCCCGGCAGATCTACTTTTACCAATCTGGTCGCGATTACTCAATTTATCGGGGAACGACTTGATAAACGTCTACAAGTTGATATCATATACAAATTTTGATTTTCAAGTTGACATCTTTTGGCTTTGCTCCGAATATTACTAATTTATCTTATTCCTATCTGCAAAATCGTTCCGGTTATGTTCATTACAATGGGTTCTCATCTAATCTCTTAAATATTTCCTCTGGAGTGCCACAGGGTTTTCATTTGAACCCCTTTTGTTCAATATCTATATTAATGATCTATTGGAACGTCTTGACTGCAGAGTGTTAGCTTATGCCGACGATCTAAAAGTCTTTAGCAGTACTAATTGACATGAGGATAGCACTAAGTTTCAAAACTAATCTGTGCATTATTGACGAATGGTGACCCATAATCAGATTCAGCTAAACATCAACAAATGTACTGTTCTCTCTTTTAGCAGAAATGACACTTCGTTTCACTATAACTATTGTATAATGTTAGTCAATCTACTATACTTAGAGTATACAACTTCATCAGATCTTGGAGTTTTGTTCGACTCGCAACTTAGCTTTTCTAAGCATATAAGTGACATAACTACATCAGCTTATAGAAGTCTAGGATTTCTTATTCGGTCCTACAAGGGTTTCAGTAACCTGCACACAAGATTCTTTACTGTTCTTTGGCCGGTCCAAAATATAACACGCTTTTGTAGTGTGGTATCCCCATTATCATTACTAGCAGTTACTCCTGGAACGTGTTCAGAAAAGATTTATGAAATATCGATCTTATAGGATTGATAGACATTATCCTCCCTTTGGTACGGCATATGAAGCTCTACTTACTAGACATAACTTCGAATCCCTTTGTATACGCAGAAAGAAAGCTAGTGGTGGTTACCTTTTTAAATTAATGAATAATTTTATTGATTCTACTGAGCTATTGTCTGAAATTGATTTCCTCGTACCTAGGTTTGATACTAGATCGTCGGCAACTTTTTCATTATCTAGGGCCAGAAAGAACCAATGTTTTTTACAAGTCTTCACTGGTACATTTGTGCAGAAATGCCAATGGATTATACTTGGATCTATTTCTGATACAGAATTAATCAACATTTATTGTACATTTAGTTTTAAAATGACTTACATTATCTTGTTATAAGTGTTTATATTTTTTGATAATTTTTTATTTTTTTTTGTATTAAATTTAAATTATTCATAATTTTAGTAATATGTACAGTAATTGGATTGTTATGTGTTGGGCATTAAAGATTATTATTATTATTATAAGTCATTTATTAACATAAAAAAAGATCAATCAATTGTATACTGTCCTTTTTCCTTTGATAACTTTTTTGCCATCTTACGGTAAACTTCATAATTAAAAACTTTAAGTCTAAAACAGCTTCTGGGAAAATATTTGTAATTTTTTTTATTTTCAGAAAAGATGAAACATCAAAGTTCAATTGAACAATATCGGAAATCACCATTTGCTACTATAGTTTACCTTAGTAGGATAGCAAGCGTATTGGTGGAGAAAACATTATCCCATGAAAATATGCAAAATCTACTAAAAAGTGAAGAGAAATTTGATGTAGTCATTATGGAACAGTTTGTTAGTGAAGCTCTTCAAGCCGTCGCTTACCACTTTAATGCACCATCTGTCCTTATATCAGCAGTAGGACCATCGGTAATGTCGAACCACTTATTTGGAAATCCCGATATACCATCCTATATGACTAATATTATACTGGAGCCACCAGTGCATACAAGCTTCTGGAGAAGACTACATAATTACTTATTACACATACTTCTAAGACTGTATTATCACTTTTACCATTTTCCCAAACAAAACGAAATTATGCAAAAATATTTTCCCAAAGCACCTCACATTTACGATATCATTTACAACAGTTCCCTAATCCTTTATAATTCGGACGAATCGTATAATGAACCGGTACCTATGTTGCCAAATATGATCAATATTGGAGGATATCACGTCGAACCACCTCGACTATTACCTGCAGATTTGCGAATTATGTTAGATAACGCCAAAAATGGAGTAATTTACTTCAGTATGGGCTCTGTTATGAAAAGTAAAGACCTGTCTGCAACTATGCGGAAAGATATTTTATATGTATTGTCGCAATTAAAAGAAACTGTGTTGTGGAAATTTGAAGAGGATCTACCGGAGAAACCGCGTAATGTTGAAATTCGAAACTGGTTTCCACAAACAGATGTATTAGGTAGGTTTTTAATATAAGTATTGTCTTTTAATTGGTTTATATTTAAAACAAAGTATGTAAGTGTTATACAAATGAAAAAGGTCGTTACTGTTTTTTTCATTTCTTTTTAATGGGATATAGCATTACCATTAGAGGAGCTACAAAAGTTTTGCAATAAGGCTTTAATTACCAGAATCTTTCAAAAGAAGATCCATCCTTTTCTTTGCATTTATTCGTTCTCGAAAAGCGGTCCTCAAACCAATTCTTTCACGTTTCTTTTAAAAACTGGATAAGATATCCTATCTTCATTTTCAGAAAACCCTTATCGTTAGAAGACTTTTTCTCTTTGGGCCTGTTTTTTACATTTTGAAAGAGCATGAAGTCTCATTTAACCCTTTCACGACCATAAGGCTATTTGCATAAATATTTGATATATTTAGTATGAATCAATTAGTGTCAAAAAAGCATATTTTGAAACTAAAACATGAAGAAAAAAAATCGGTACCTCAATAAGTATATAGAATTTCACCCTTACCGACCATAGGGGCACCAGTGTCCCTTTATATTATTGACTATTTATCAATATACTCAGCAATACTAATAATAACTATGTATAATAATAATGAACTTACCAGGCCTAGTATATATTGCGATATAAAATTTTAAAAATCACTTTTACACTTAAAACCACTTTTGCAGAATTCTCGAACACAGTATCCAGAAAACTGTAAACTTTCACACACAGTAAATCAAAAAAGGTGCAACCGAAGTTGATTTAATTAAATACGTTAAGAAAAGATACGCTAACGAGTTAATTAAGAGTAAAATGGCACCTATTTTTCTTTTCGCTATTGAGCTATCCAGTATTTTTGCTTTGGGACACTGGTGCCCTATAGTCCTTAAAAGGTTAACTTAGACTGGTTTCGCCGAAGCATTGCAGTCTCTCCACTTGCACAGAGGTTAATATGAAACAACTCATACCACCTTAATCGTAAGTCGTATGATGTAAACGATAATCTTCTAGTGCAGAAGTAATTTCCTCCAAACACCGATCACTGTGCAATCCACGGGTAGGGGTATAACGTGGAATTGCCTGGTTCTCAGTTTTCATTTTCAAATTTATTTCACTAATAAGCATTCATATTGTAATATAGTACATGTTTTGAATTTCGTGAACCTGACCTAACGCAGAGGGTAAGTCTTCTGGTATTAATAAAGATAAGTCCTATGAGAGGTGTGGGATCCATTTTAGCATTACCGGATTTTCAAACCCATGACGCCCTTTCAAAACAGAACTGTTGAGCTCTACCCTTTTCAACTTTTGTCAAATGTCTCGCTTCTTTCCACGGATTTAGCAGACGCATTCCAGTCCTTGCCTGCTGAGCATCGAAACATCATTTATATAGGAGCTAAAAAAGCAATAACTCGTTATAGTAGATAAATATGGTCGTACGATGTGGACAATCATTTTCTAGCACAGAAGTCGTTTTCTGGAATAACCGATCAACATTCAATAAGTTAACTAAAGTTATAGTGCACAATTGGCCAGTTCTCTGTTTTTTGTACAAAATGGTAAAACGATTTGTTTACACTGTTACAGATTATAGCAATTAACAGGGCCATATTATAGTGTCCCTTCATATAAAAAAAAACAGTAAATATCGCTTATTATTTCATTCAATCGCTTACAAGTTGCAATTATTTCATTTATTTATTTAATCAGACGTCCTTACACGTTAGACTTGCTTAGGTGTCGGGCTATTTATCATATCTTATATTTTTAATTAATTCTAATTAACCTCTTTCAGACTTTCCTGTCTTCCACTATTATATCTAGTTTCCTCTGGAATCGGTTACCTATTAAACTTGCTCTTTCCATCTTATATGAACGCTTCCCTGGTAGTTCTGTCTTCTTTTAGGCAATTTCGATGGAGCCTATGGTTGATTAACTTGATCACTGAAGGTTGATATATAACCCCTTGCCACATTAATGTTCGTATTCTGTACACGTAGTTCGACAACTAAGTTGTCATCATCAGCAGATAATTAAACAGTGTCGCACCTGGAAAACTACGGCGAAAAATGCCCGTACAAAACAAACTCCGTACGCGATTCGTACTGTTGAGGGCGTATGGAGTTTGTTTTCGTACGGGCATTTTGCGCCGCAGTTTTCCAGGTGCGACACTGTTTAATTATCTGCTGATGATGACAGCTTAGTTGTCGAAATACGCATACAGAATACGAAATTTAATGTGGCATGGGATTATATATCAACCTTCAGTGATCACTGTCTTCTTTTGTTCTATATATGTGTCCTAGCCAATTCATTTGTTTTTATTCAATTATTTTTCAATCGGTACTATCTCCATTTCTTCCACCATTGTTGAGTTCCCTCTTCTTTTCTGTTAATTCCTTTAACTTTCCTTACAAACCTCATTTCCAGTTCTTTAATCTCCCTAGCAGTTCTTCCATTATTGCCCATGATTCACTTCCGTATATGTCGGTTTTGATCTCTTTAGAAACCTCTTTTTTTCCAGAAATGTGCTTTTCAATATGTCCTACTTTTAGAATTCTCTCTTTTATTTCCTTGTCCATTTTCTGTTATACTCTATTAACGTTCCTAGACATATTTAACTTCTTTTATTTATTATTTCATATAACGCATATCTATGTATCTATACGACAATAATATGACTACATTATAAACTTTTCATTGCTTCTTTTAAATTAACTATAGTCATTAATAGTTTAATAATCATTGACCTTATCTTTTCGTGATTTAGCACATCCCAATGTTAAATTGTTCATAACACATGGAGGCCTACTTAGTACAATAGAAGCACTCGCTCGTGGTGTCCCTGTAGTAGGTATACCTGTTTTTGGCGATCAAGCAATGAACATGAAAAATGCCGTCAGAAGGGGCCGGGGCCTGATGATACCTTTTGGAGAGCTTTCAAAAGAAAGGTTGGCAGAAACTTTGCACGAAGTGCTTAATAATCCAAAGTAAGTGATATCGTGATTATTGTCAAAAACAGCAGTAATTATAGTTTGTTGCGTTGACCTAATTCGCTTTAGAAGTTAATTTGCGTTAATTGTGGCTAAAAAAATCTATCCGTTTAAGTTTAATTATTAATAATAATTATATATACACACATAATTGAACTCTTTACGATGGGAAACTAATGAAAATTTGTATTTTCTACTATGTGATCGTTGATTATAATCGCAGAAATTAAAATTTCTGCGATGGAGCAGGACTCGAACCCGTATATGCCGTTTATTAGACGGCTGCCTTATCAATTAAACCACCAGGGAGTATAGTTTCGAGTCTCCTAATTCATCATAAATGACATTATAGAAACAGATCTAATAATTATATAATTTGTAGTCAGGTTTGATGCTAATTATTATACATACATATTTATATACATAATTATACGCTTTACATTGTAAAATTAATGAAAATTTGTATTTTCTGCTGTGTCATCTTTTTTAATCACTAAAGGTTGATATATAACCCCTTTCCACATTAATTTTCGTATTCCGTATACGTATTCGACAACTAAGTTGTCATCATCAGCAAATAATTAAACAGTGTCGCACCTGGAGAACTACGCCAAAAATACCCGTACGAAAACGCACACGATCTGTACCGTTGAAAGCCAAAACGCAGACTGTCACAGTGTGCGTACGAAAATTAATGCGGAAAGGGATTACATATCAACCTTCAGTGATTAAGTTAATCAACCACAGGCTCCATCAAAATTACTTATGTCATCTTTAATTATAATCAGAGAAATTATATAAAATTTCTACGCTGAAGCAGAACTCGAACGTAGATCCGCCTTACCAATTAGGCCATCACCTTCTATCCAGAAGTGATGTCATATTGTGCGGCGAATGTAATTGCGCTTGACTAGTTCCGATCGGCGAAAATACTCCATTCACCTTGTACAGTAAGTAGCTCAATTGAAGCGTGAATTTTATCCAATAACATGTAGCGAAAAGTCTAGATTGGATACCATGCAATATCAGCGCATTCTACCTTGCTCATATGTATGCGAAATAGAGAGACTTCAAAAGGTTCGGATCGCTAAAGTATCTTGAAATACGCATAATAAAGCCAAGGAACTTGCACACAGAAGCAGATACTTGCTCAATGTGTGGTTTAAACATAAATTGTGAATCAAAAATAATCCCAAATCCTTACTAACTGATGTCAAGGCAAAATTTTGTCACAGAGCATATGATCTAGTAAAAAAGAAGTGGTGCAATTACATATAAACATATAATTAAGTTCTTTTCACGATGGGAATTATGCAAATTATTATTCTCTGCTATTCCATCGTTAATTAAATTCAACAGAAATCAATTAAAAATTTATGCGCTAGTGAAGCACTCGAACCTCTTAACTTAATTATATGTTTATATATAATTATTAACATCATAATAACTTGACTGTGAGTTATAAATAAACATTAGATCTGTTCCCATAATGAGATTTATGGCGTATTAAAGGACTCGAAGTTGTACTGCCTGGTGGCTTAATTGGTAGAGCAGCCGTCTAGAAAGCGGCAGGTAGAGGTTCGAGTCCTTCTCCAGCGCAGAAATTTTTAATTGATTTCTGTTGAGTTTAACCCGCAGTCAGGTTCTGTGTAATCAACGATGGCATAGCAGAAAATACAAATTTTCATCATAATATCCTTTTTCCAGATATTCTGAAAATGCGAAGCTTGGTTCAAAAATACTGCAAGATAGACAGTTGAGTCCTCTTTATAAGGCAGAATACTGGCTTCAATATGTTGTCAGACATAACGGAGCAAAGCATTTACGATCAGCAGCATTGGACCTAACGTGGTTTCAACTTCAGTCATTTGATGTAATACTGTTCTTAATAGCCGTGACAGTGACGACGTTTTACGTCTTCTGTATTATAATAAAGAGGCTGCTGATTAGAAAAAAGATGCCGAAAATTAAATCAAATTAACACCTTAAATAACAGCTGAAGATGTCATTTTAATGAAGTATTTAAATTATTCTCTTTTGTAGTAATATAGCATATATTAAATATATAATGAAAGTTAATAATATTTGTTTATTTAAATCTATATAAATTATAAATTACTGATAGAAGAAAGCCACACTTGTCCTAGAAGAAAATACATTTCTTTAACGTACTGAAAGGTAATTTTGATGGAGCCTGTTGTTGATTCACTTAATCCACTGAAGGTTGATATATAACCCCTTACCACATTAATTTTCGAATTCTGTAGACGTATTTCGACAACTAAGTTGTCATCATCTGCAGATAATTAAAAAGTGTCGCACCTGGTAAACTACGGCGTGAAATACCCGTACGAAAACAAACTTCGTACGCGATCCGTACCGTTGAGAACCAAAATGTACACTGTACGGGTATTTCTCGCCGTAGTTTACCAGGTGCGACACTTTTTAATTATCTGCTGATGATGACAACTTAGTTGTCGAAATTCGTATACAGAATTCGAAAATTAATGTGGCAAGGGGTTATATATCAACCTTCAGTGATTAAATGTTTAACTTACTGCTTAAAAGAGTCTAAATCTCATAAAAATGTTTTAAAAAAACATTATTTTATAAAGGTAACGTTTAAAAAAGATCAAAAAGTTCGTGAAGAACAGTATTTTCAAAAAAAAAAACGATTGAAAATATCTGTAGAATTTAAAAATAAAGTTTTTCCAGCGGATTCATCAATAATACCAGGAAATAACATCTTTTATGAATCTCATATGAACATCATATTACATATAGTTCAGACTTATTCAATTGTATTAGAAAAAATAATATCAGGAGTAATAATCAACGTAAAAAATTAAATCAAAAACACATCTAGTATGTTTCACAAAATTTTTATTTCACTTCTTCCTGTACATATCGTCGTGAAGAATTCTCAGGAAATTACAAAAGTAAAATTAGATAATGTTACAATGGGTATCTTATATATATTGAAAGGAAGTGCACGACCATTCATAAGACGTATGTCTAAGAAATTTATAAAGTGAGGTGGAAAAGTTCAACAATATCTCAAGATCGAAGATATACGTAAAATACAAAACGTAAGAGAAATGCAAGCGATATCACAGAGACAGTCAATTTGTTTTTCAAGCAATGATTCCCAATATTTGAAAAATAAATTATCATAATTCCTTTATTCGTTATATGAGATATATATATATATATATATATATATATATATATATATATATATATAATATAAATATAAAGGGTCTTTCATTAAGCGCTTCCTATCTTTAGATTTAAATAAAACAAAGTATGTGAGATATTATCGAAATCTTTATTCGTTTGAAAGGCCTATCGATGCTATTTTGTATGGAATATAACGTCATGCAAATGTAAGCCGCGGCTTCGCTGGACGGCGAGCATCCGAAATGTCATATTTTCTATGACTTTGGCGCATAAATCAGGCTGAATTTGATCGATGGCATGGGTTATGTTGGCTTTGAGGGCCGCTGTAGTTTGTGACTTATTCGCATAGACCTGCGACTTAAGAAAACCCCACAAGAAAAAGTCTAACGGGGTAAAATCGCGCGATCTCGATGACCAGTTCACATCACCTCCACGTGAGATGACCATGCCCTCAAATCACTCGTGCAGAATGTTCAATGTGCCATGTGCTGTGTGGCGCGTAGCGCCATTCTGTTGAAACCACATGTCGTTGGTGTCCATATCATCCAATTCGGGCCAACAGAAGTTGGTAGCGCTCGCCGTTGACAGTGACAGCGTGGCCAACGTTGTTCTCAAAGAAATATGGACCGATGATGCCGCCAGCCCAAAATCCACGCCAAACAGTGACTTTGACGTACCTATTCATCTAGAAATGGACCTCATCGCTGAAAATGATATTTTGATGAAAATGAGGGTCAGTTTTCGGCAGATCTTGCGTTTCGTCATCGTACGGTTCATTGTTTACTGAACCAGTGGACTCAAATTTATCTCTCACACTACAAATAGTCCTCGCGGTAAGACGATTATGGGGATCGTAAAATGGGCGAAACGCGCGGAGCGTTGCCCGAACAGAACACCCATTTTGATAAAACAATTTTATCATTCGCACGCGTTGTTGAACGCTATATTCGTCCATGGTGATTTGGCAAAACAGACTGAATAAATGACAGCCAATTTGACGGATGTAGCTTTAACAATATGGCCGTTATCAACTATCAAAGTTCGGAAGTCCCTATTGGAAGACCCGTTATGTATATATGGGTAATATTAGATTCTCGGACTCTCCGGGATGTTAAACAAAATCTCTCGAAAGAATCGGCGTTTCGATGACATCTCAGTCATCTTCTTCAGATGTTTCGTAGTGAAGCGTCAATCTGAAACGCTTCACTTGATCTGATCGCGCTCATTTAGAATCTTTGGACCCCTATTTTTCGGTATAATTTCAACATTTCAGGATATTTTGAATATTTTTTTTGAATCTCTATTGTAAAATACGCCTTTTCGATACATTTGACTATTTTATCTAAGGGTTTTTCTTGTGTAGTGTTGTTAACTCGCGCATATTTCCAAACATGTGTTTACTTTTAAAACTTATTTTTGTGAAAACATCAGATGTTTGTTTTTCACAAATACGTGATACTATGTGATTTATAGCTTACAATACAGAAATATCTGAAAATGTAGTGTACGAAAACTTTTGTGTCACTCGGTGTAAGAACATTTTGCAAATTCTTTTGTAATCGTAAATAATAAGTTTTCATATTTTTATCAGAGATTTTTAGTCTTCGAACGTTGTTAAATGACTAAATAAGCTTTAACTTGTATTGCACATCCGGCATAGCCGGATTTACAATACATTTGATGGTATTCAACATTCACAGGATGTACGAGACTCTGTATTATTTTTTTTATTTATAATCGCATCTATCCTGCCTTCACAGTGAGATTGTACGCTATTGCGAACCTGCGAGTTTGTCCAATATTAATAATAAGATACACGAATTACTTAATTGTTTAATCTACTCAATTTGTCTCAATCGCCTTCTTAATAACACGTAAGCATTTATATTGATTTAGTGATCTATTTATAGAGATTGTCGTAATATAGTGCTAATCATTTGTTATCTGAATGTTTTGTATTTGTTATCTCATTGAAAAAATATATTAAGATATCCATGGTATGAAAATCTCTAACATTCACACGTAGCCTTTCACTTCAAATGGTCTTTTTGTTTCCACAACTTTTAATTGTTTATGTCACATATTCTGTGAACTTTAAAATACGCTGATATAATAAACACGTAGGTGTTGTCATCTTTGGAACATCTCTTCTTTAAATGTGTAATAAAATGCGGTCATTACTGTGTTTCTTATTTTTCTTATATTGCGCAAATGGTCTCAGAATTTTGTGTATATTCCCTCTCCCAGGTCATAGTCATTATACTGTTGGATACATTTTGATGAAGAAACTAGCAGAAAGAGGACATAATGTTACTTTCGTAGCTCCTTTTAAAGAAAAAGAACCTATTGAAAACTTTAGAACCGTACATTTGACGGGAGTTGCTGAAGAATGGCAAGGTAAGTTGAAAGATTTAATTAAATTATTATGAATAGATACATACAAACGAGTCAGTGATCCATTGGAATAATTCAAGTTATTAGAATTAATTTGCTCGACTGGGCTCAAGAGTAAAGAACACTTTGCTCTCTAAATAATACGTAACTAAAAAAAAAGACAAACCAATAAAATGCACACGCCCAGAATTCACCATTTTTTAAGTACACTCACATCTTTATTTTCACCGCCAAAAGTTACTGTATTATTAAAGTATGGTTAACACTGGAAAATAATATTTAAAATGTACATTGATTTAACTCTAGTAAAAATTTAATCACTGAAGATTGATGTCGAAGGCTGATGCCTGTGCACAGTGTGCGTTTTGGCTTTCAACGGTACGGATCGTGTACGGAATTTGTTTCGTACGGGTATTTTTTAACAGGCTCCATCAAAATTACCTACTAGTAAAAGCATTTATTTGTTATTTATGTGGCGTATTCAATTCTTTTTAAGAGATACAAATTTTTCAATACAGAAACGTATATTCGGTCTGTCGCAAAAGTTTTTGCAACACGTGACTGTTGAATATCATTAAATGCGAACGTTCGGCTTTGATAAAGCATATTTACTTCCATTTGACAAGGTTAAAAATCTCTATAAACCTCAAACAACAATATGGAAATTATTATTATTTAATCTATAATAGTTAATAAAACCCCTTTCCACAATAATTTTTGGTATTCTGTATACGTATTTCGACAACTAAGTTGTCATCATTAACACATAATTAATCTCAATCAACACATCCACGGCAAAACCCGCATAGAAACAAGTCCATACCAGATTTTTACCACCAAAAGCCACACACACTCTAGTTGAATTTGATGGAGCCTGTGGTTGATTAACTTAATCACTAAGGTTGATATATAACACCTTTCCACATTAACTTTCGTAATTTTGTATACGCATTTCGACAACTAAGTTGTCACCATCAGTAGATAATTGCAAAGTGTCGCACCTGGTAAACCACGGCGAAAAATACCCGTACGAAAACAAACTCCGTACGCGATCCGTACCGTTGAGAACCAAAATGTGCACAGGTGCGACACTTAGCAATTGTCTGCTGATGATTACAACTTAGTTGTCGAAACACTTTAGTGTGTTTGGCACATTGTTTATTTTGTTTTCTAGTCTTAAAACTAACCACCCCCTCCTAAGAAATGCATACCTTTTTAATGGTCGTATATTACTTTTCAATGAACTGAAAGAGACAAAGATATGGAATCGGACCATCATCGGCATTTAAAACATGATTTCTCTCTTTTGAAATATATGCTTCCATAGATATCTAATTCAAAGTGATTATACACATTCTTAACCAAATTAGACAACCCCTGGTTTCGTTATGATCATTCTTTAGCATAGATTAAATTTAATGTGCGTCACATGTTCTTTGTACCGGGTTTCTATCTAACGTTTTATCTGACCTATGTACTGTTTATTGCAATCTAGACATTTAATTTTGTAAAGCCCCAATTTCTTGTTGACATCGACTTTGTCTTTCGCATTTCTTATTTATATATATAATATATATTTAATAGAGTTAGTGACCGAAATGGAATTTGAAAACCACGCCCTTTAAATCCACTATTTAAATTTTTCTATAACTGTTTCGTTAAATTTTAATGTAATCTGTTTCATCGGTATTGTTAATTTAAAAATGTGCTGATCAATCGTTACGTCGACATAATTTTGACGATTCATCTGAAACTTACGTTGATTATAATTGTGCCAAACAATATGCTGCAATATCAATTATACGCCAAGTGTTACTATAGGCACTAAATATGAGTAATTTTGTTGTGTATTTCTATCTTTCACATATAACTTAACCCAATTTCTTATTGACTTCGCCTTTGTCTTCCCATTTCCTAAAAGGGATTTAAAAGGGTTATTGAATCGAAATGTAATTTAAAAACTGTACTCTTTAAAAACACGATTTAAATTTTTCGTCAAAGGGCGAAGTGGTAAACATATAAATTCCTTGCCTCGATTGTTTTGAGGTGACAGGCATGAGGTATCCCAGATTGTCTTTTTTATTTTAGCCTTCCTAATTAATCCGTTGTTGTTTCCGAATAAAAACCATTGTATCTCGCAAGTTTCTTAATAAAATTCAACTCTCTTGAGTATCTCACGATTGATAAGAAAACTGAAAAAGCCAGCTTTTATATGCAACTCCTCTTTTGAAACATTTTAGATATAATTATTTTTATAAAATACAGAAAATTTACACGTTTTAAGTTCGAGATTACAACGGCGTCAGCTTAATTCTTCATCAAAGCGAGAAATATCTTATTATTTTGTTTATTTCCACCCCATAGATTCTTTTTGGATTAAAACGAAACACAATTTTACCTTTATTGATTTTACAAATTTGTTATTAATTATCGTTTAAATCATTTAGTCCAAGATTGCATATAATTATGCGCTTTTACGAAGTGAAACTAAAAAGTAATTTAACCGCTATATGGAATTAAAAAACCGCGAGTTTCATTTAATACCCGTTGTTTCCATAATGTAATTTATGACTAGTTAGAAGACTCGAGTTTACAGTTCTCCGTGATTCGAGGGTAAAGGCACATGCTCGATCAGCATGAGATCACTGATTCAAGTCCCATAGGTAGAGAACTAATTTTTTCTAAAAAAATTTTTGCATTATATATACGCACTTGAATTTAGAATTTTTCATTAAGATTTTCTGCTAAAGTAATTAATATTGTAACTTGTATTCACCGGAAAGAAATCGTTCATGTTTTTTTTTATTTTCAGAAAAGATGCCGAACCAAGGTCTAATAAGTCAGACTAATCAAAATTCAGTGTTTTTAAAGATGATGTTCTTTGGAATTTTGTCCGAAATGATAATAGAGAAAACATTATCTCATGAAAATATGCAAAAATTGCTAAAAAGCAATGAGGAATTCGATGTAGTTATAATAGAACACTTTGCTAGTGAAGGACTTTTAGCCGTTGCTAACCATTTCAATGCACCATCCGTACTCGTTTCAGCTATCGGACCATCATTATTGACAAATCATTTATTCGGTAATCCTGATATCCCCTCCTACATGACCCACGTTATGTCGGAACCACCAGTACATAACAGTTTCACTCGAAGGCTACATAATTATTTATTGTATACATGTCAAAAACTTTACACTCATCTCTACTATTTTCCTAAACAAAATGAAAAAATTCATGAGTATTTCCCCGAGGCACCACATATTAACGATTTTGTGTACAACACTTCGTTAATTTTATTTAATTCGGACGAGTCGTACTATGAACCTGTACCATTGTTACCAAATATGATCAGTATTGGAGGATATCACGTCGAACCGCCTAAAAAATTACCTCAGGATTTGCAAAATATTTTAGATAATGCTAAGAATGGAGTTATTTATTTCAGTATGGGTTCGAATTTAAAAAGTAAATACCTGCCAGAGACTATACGCAAAGATATCTTAGATGTACTGTCGCAACTCAAAGAAACTGTTTTGTGGAAATTTGAAGAAGACCTGCCTGAAAAGCCATCTAACGTTATAATTCAAAACTGGTTTCCACAATCGGATATATTAGGTAGGATTGATTTACTTTTACCTTTTTATCTCCATACAGATTTGAAGCAATGTACAATTTCTGGAGAAATGACTTCCTTGGCAGTAGATAAATATCAATACTACCTTCTGAGGCGAATTCGTACATTCCTGTTTTTATATTTGTAAGTAGTAGTAATATGAAGAGAAGAAACGGGAATGTGCGAATCAGATTTAGAAGGTGGTATAGACCTCTCATATAGTCTAGATGCAGAGCAAATAAAGTTGTAAAAGCGCGCGATATTCAGGTGATTTTTAATTGATATAATTTGATTGGTTCTTGCATTGACCTATATTGTCACTGTGTAAGAGCAGTTTACTCCATGCAATTCCATCAAAATAAAATATTTAAATCATTCGAACTCAGTAACACTAGCAACTACATTATTAATTTTACTGTTTGTCACATATCACCGTATTTTGCTCTGTATGTTCTGAGTTATTTAAGTTTTTATATATCCTCTCTAACATCACGAACAAATTCTTTATAAGCTTGTTTTTTAAAAAATAAATTGTTTTGCAAAAGTTTAATTTTGTCAAAGCCGCAAAAAGTATTATTATAAAACTCAAATAGATGGCACCTTGCGTCAGTAACAATTTGCCATAAAGATTTATAAGCGTGTATCATGTGATTGAGGTGTTCTTAAGGTTATTTAAAGTGACATATTGATTATGCAAAGTACACGTGATTACTTTATTTATTCCATGCCTACACTATTCAAATTTTAAAGAGGATACAAATGGTCAAAGTCAAAATAGATTCTTTTTTTCGAATTGGACATTAGATATTTTGCCAGATGTTGTGTTTATACTTTTTTAAATGCTTATGTAGCATTGCTAATATAATGATAATTTATAGGCTATATAGAAATAGAACTGTTGGCACTATACATATATTCTTATCCTTCGCTAGCTCTTCCTATTAGACCCTCTTCCAACGCAGCACTCCATCTTCTCGTTAATTTTCCCCTGGATCATCTTCTTACGAGTTTCCTCCATGCTACTTTCTATACTTCTTTTTTATTTTCCGTCCATGACACTTTGTTAGTTGTAAGATTTTAAATAAACTAATTCACAAGTATTTCCCTTTCATGTTTTAGTTCATCTTAATGTTAAATCGCTCGTCACTAATTAACAGTTTAAAAATCGTTAACATAACTTTTCACAATGCAGCACACCCCAATATCAAATTGTTCATAACCCATGGTGGATTACTTAGTACAATAGAAGCACTCACTCGCGGTGTGCCTGTGGTTGGAATACCTGTTTTTGGAGATCAGACAATGAATATGATGAACGCCGTCAGAAGAGGACAAGGCTTGATGGTACCTTTTGAGACATTTTCAAAGGAAAAGCTATCAGAGGCTTTGAACGAAGTGCTTCATAATCCAAAGTAAGTTGTAGAATTTAATAATTCATCTAATCAATAGCATTGTTATCACAAATTATAATAATTAAAAGCAGTAGTTTTAGCCGTTATTTTATGTTAATTCATATAGAAATATATTTCAATTTTCTTTCGAAAGTCCAAAAGGTTTCTAGATAATTTTCTTGTAGGTATCTTGAAAATTCAAAACACAGTTCAAAACTACTGCAAGACCGTCAAGTAAATCCTATCGATAAAGCAGAGTTTTGGCTGGAGTACGTAGTAAGACATAAAGGAGCAAAACATTTACGATCAGTAGCACTGGATCTACCTTGGTACCAAATTGAATCCATTGATGTGATAATGTTTTTAATATCCGTGACTATATTTTTATTCTACCTCTTTTATATTATTATTAGGAAATTATTGGGAAGAAAAAGAAGACCAAAATTAAAATCAAATTAGTAAGTTTTATAAGTAGTCTTTCTAATAAATAAAGTATTTTAAAAATATTTTATTGTTTATTTTTTTTTAAAAATGATACTATTAAAGCACTGTTTATGTACATACTTGAATTATTCTTAATTGTTTGAAACCCAGTTAGATGTGAGGAAGAAAGGTAGTTTAATCTCTGAATTTAACATGCTTTCAATGCATTACTAGAGGAGCTTTGGAAAACACTAAATCCGCAATGCAATCCGTTTAAACTACGGACTTCAATTTTTTACAATAATAAATCCAGTATAATGCGACTTGTCTAACTGCAAATTAAGTGATTGCCTCAGCCTTGACTTTAACACATAGTAAAGTAAAAAATGCACACACTGAAATATATTGTAAGGCCCCATCTTGTACTTAATAGGATAATAAATGAAAATCCGTATTTTTATCTAACAAACGATCCTTTCACTTGACCTTCAGGGTGCTAAACTGGTTCAAAAAATTGTTTCGGAGAGGGGGGAGGATACCTCTGTTAATAAGTTCTAAAAGAACGCCACAATATTGTTACTCTGAAAGCCCTTAAGACAATATAGTCAGTTCAGTTCAAATATAGTTTTCTATTAGTATAATTAATCGTATAAATACCTGTAATGAAGGTAATTTATATTTAATTAAATAAGAATTCAAATTTAAGTAAGAAATAAAATGGAATTGTCAATTTTAAATGTAAAATGATGTGGTTGAATTGTATATTTATTTACTTATTTATATGTTTAACATTAATATACTATACAGTTTAATGAATCAATTTAATTTTATTTAGTAGAATATATCAATAGAGTTTGGAAATTAAATGCAATTTTACTCTCAAATTTTATTACTATAAATTTTATTCGGCACTCTGCAAATTAACAAAAGTTTTCACTAAAGAATAAAAATAAAGAATATTATAATGAAATTACAAGCAGATATAATTAGATAACAATAATAGATATAAGGTTTTCCAATAAGAGTGATATGATTTCTTAAAAAAAAACACACTTTTTGTTAAGAAAATTCAAAAGTTTTTTATTTAATGTGAAGTACAATCGATACAATTAAGTTCTAAATAAAACGTCATTCAAATGGCCTCCACGACTTCTTCTGCAGGAACGAATTCGATGAACCCAATTTTTGAGCACTTTTTCCACTAAATCTAGTCGTATGTCATGAATGGCACGTTCAAAATTGACTTGTAAAGCTTGAAGAGAGTCTGGTTTATTTCGATAGACCAATGACTTCAAATAACTCCACAAGAAATAGTCTAATGGTGTTAAATCACAACTTCTTGGAGGCCATTCAATATCACAATTTCTTGAAATAATCGAATCTCCAAACTTTTCTCGCAATAATTCTATTGTTGCATTTGCTGTGTGGCACGTAGCCCCGTCTTGTTGGAACCAAATGTTGTCAAGATCAACTTCTTCCAATGTCGGCCATAAAAAGTTGGTTATTATCAATCTATACCGCTCTCCATTGACAGTAACGGTGTTATCAACTTCATTTTGAAAGAAGTACGGACCGATGATTCCACCATACCAAAAACCACACCAAACTGTCAATTTAGGTGAATGTAATGATTTTTCATAAATAATTTGAGGATTTTCTTCGCACCAGAATCGACAGTTTTGTTTATTTACCACACCATCCAGATGAAAGTGTGCCTCATCAGAAAAGATGATTTTCTTAAAAAAAATCGTTATCGTTTTCAAGTTGCTCCAAGGCAAAATCAGCAAATTTACGACGTTTACGGTGGTCCAATGGCTTCAATTCTTGAGTGAGAACAATTTTATAGGGATGTAAACCCAAATCCTTTCTCAAAATCCGCCAGGTTGTGGTTTGAGACAGTCGCAATTGTTGAGAACGTCTTGGAATCGACAAATTACGGTCTTCAGTAATACTTGCCTTGAACGGCAGCAATATTTGCATTACTTCGAGCGGTTCTTTGTCTTATTGGTACTTAAAAATTATGTAAAGAAAATGTAACCTCAAAATTTTTAACAATTCGAAAAGCGAGCACACTGATTATTACGACCATAAAACGGCAAAAGCGCACGAAAAGTTGCAATTGGAGAACGATTATTTTGATAATAAAACTGAATAATTTGTAAACGTTGTTCTTGCGTATATCTCTCCATGATGAAATTGTAAACACTACTGAATACAATGAAAAACAAATAACAGATCATGACATATTACAAATGGCCGAAATGTCACTTCGAAATCATATCATCCCTATTGGAAAACCTTATATAATTAAAATTTATTAGAACATAATTTTAAAAGAAAATAAAAAAAGTAATTATTTTTATTTCTGTTGGAATATATGCATAAGTAGCCAGTGTATCTACTGAGTTTGGCCGATACCCATGCCCGAGACAGATTACATTGTTCTAATATAAATACATACAATAGAGTATTATATATATATATATATATATATATATATATATATATATGTACATATGTATGTATATAAGTTATAACAATTGAATACTAAAGTAAATATTGAATTTTTTTGTTTTATACAACTTACAATTAACTCAATAAATTTGAATATATAAACATCTTAAAACATCACTCATAATTTGAATAATTTTAATAATTCCATCAATAATAAATATAGTCAATCAATAATAACTATAGCATATTTTTCTTCATAAAATTTGAAGCAAGGGGGCTTATTTTACATCCACAACACATCTTCATAACAGTATATATACCAGATGTTCTCATGGGTGTACAATGTGTGAATTTTCTCAGGTATCTGGCGTCGTTATATTATCCTCAGGGGGATAGTTTCGTTGCTGACGTTTCGATGAAATCCCCTTCACCTTTTTACTAAACTTCTACGGATAGTGGCTGTCATAGCAGTGATCGTTACAGTGATAGCTACCGTCCAAGATAAATTTCAACCTATTGCGCTTGTAACAGTTGTTTGATGGCGTTCAGTTTAGACGCGCATTTCTTGGTACAATTTCAATAATTCAGGATATTTCGAATATTTTTTTTTATCTGTATTGCAGAACATGGTTTTTCGATAAATTTGGATATTTGGACTAAGGATTCTTTTCTTTGTGTAGAGTTGTTAACTCGCGCATATTATCAAGGCATATATTTACTTTTCCAATTCATCTAAAAATGAATTGAATGAAAACTTTTGCGATATTCGATGTTAAATTCTTTTATAGTTGTAGATAATAACAGTTTTTATATTGCTATTAGAGATTTCTAAAGTTTTTTAACGTTGTTAAATGGAAGTAAATATGCTTTATCATAACCAGATGATATTCAACAGTTATAGGGTATACGAACAATTTTGTAACTGACTATATATTGGGTTATAGTTTTTCCCGATAGATGGCATTGGTTGCCGATAACTAAAGAACAACAAGTCACAGCGACACCACCGAGGACTCGTTTTTTAGATGACCTTGCGTTAGTTTGAGCGTAGAAACATTGTAATCGGTGCAGTGGTTGGAAAGTTATTCGCACTTGAAAATGGAGAAGAATAATGAGAAATTTCGCTATATTCTGCAATATTATTATGATAAGGGGAAGAACGCTGCGCAGGCTTGTGATAAAATTTGTGCTGTGTACGGTGAAGGTACTTTATCGAAATCTGTTGCGCGGAAATGGTTCGCTCGCTTTCGTTCTGGAAATTTCAATGTGAAAGATGAGTCACGCTCCGGTCGTCCAATCACTGAAAAATCTGATGAAATTCTTGAAAAAGTCCAACAAGATAAGCATATCAGCAGTGTCGATATTGGCATGGAGCTAGGCATTGACCACAAAACTGTTTTGAACCATTTACACAAAGCTGGTTA
This sequence comes from Dermolepida albohirtum, assembly GCA_031893035.1. Taxonomy (NCBI): domain Eukaryota; kingdom Metazoa; phylum Arthropoda; class Insecta; order Coleoptera; family Scarabaeidae; genus Dermolepida; species Dermolepida albohirtum. The sequence continues at coordinate 271,203 of JAVIWB010002198.1, read as the reverse complement.
CAAAGAAAAGCTACGTATGGGTTCCTCATGAGTTGAGCGTGAAAAACATGATGGACCGAATTAACATCTGCGATGCTCTGCTGAAACGGATTGAAATCGAGCCGTTTCTGAAACGTTTAATAACCGGAGATGAAAAATGGATTACGTACGATAATCGGAAGCGTAAAAGATCGTGGATAAAGGATGGTGAGCCGTCACAAGCGTTCGCTTTGACGCCAAAAAAAGTGATGCTGTGTGTATGGTGGGACTGGAGGGGAATCGTCCACTACGAGCTACTTCCAACTGGTCAGACTATTGATTCTCAACTCTACTGTGCACAACTAGAGAGATTACGCCAGGCGATTTAAATAAAACGGCCCGAATTGATTAATAGGAAAGGTGTTGTCTTCCATCATGACAACGCCCGACCACACACTTCTTTGATGACCCGTCAAAAATTGAGAGAGTTTGGTTGGGAAGTTTTGATGCACCCACCTTACAGTCCGGATATAGCACCCTCTGACTATCATCTGTTTCGATCTCTGCAGAACTCTCTCAATGGAATTAAGTTGGTTTCAAAAGAAGCCTGTGAAAACTACTTGATTCAGTTTTTCGACCAGAAACCACAGAAGTTTTTCACCGATGGGATCATGGATCTACCAAAAAAATGGCGAAACATTGTCGATAATAATGGAGCATATTCGGTTTAAATGAATTCGTCCACGCGCCATGCGGGGACCAGTTGAATTTTACTGAAAAAACGCCACGAACTTTTTCCCAGACCCAATATTACACAGGCCAACCATAAAAAGCTTTTTTTATAAATTTGTCTCCTCTTTATGTTTTTTGACGTGCTGAATGCGAAAATAAATTTTAAAATACCACAGGATGTAAAGTTTCCTTGCATGTTTACTTTACGTTATTTATGCATTGTAAGCGTATAATAACACCTTGGTCTCTACACCTAATTAGCAGTAAATGCTCAAAGTGCACTTTTGAGAATCTGCGTGACTAATACAAAGTACACGTAGGCATATACTTTCTAATCTGCAGGTACATTTTTTACACTCACATTTAAATTTTTTCCCTGACAATCTTGGAGCTGTAAGTAAGGAACAAGGGGAGCGCTTCCGCCAAGATATAAAGGAGATGGAGAAATGGTATCAGGGTCATTGGAATGTCAACATGATGAGAGATTACTGTTGGACCCCTCTACGAGCAACTCCTGAAGCATCATATAAAAGGAAAAGCTACACTTTTACCGTAAAGAGGTTGAGAAAATACAAAACTTTAGATTAATAATTAAAAAACTGTTCATATTCAAACTTACACCACCATTGTAATAATAAAATTTTAAATTTTTCAATTATACTCTGATAATAAATTACGTACCTTTAAATCTTAACTATACATTTTAATACTATCATACCCAACAAAAGAGAAAGATTGCGTAAAATTGGTACGTGGTAGAAAAAAACTGATTGAAAATTTAGATTCAGCACATCAAAATACATAAGAAATAGGTTGAACTTTCAAAAAAGTTTTTAATAAATATTTATTGGTTTCCCTGTGTAATCAACTAGAGGAAACGGGAAAACTATTCAATGCAACGAGAAGAAAGGAAATACCAAAGAAAGATGAAAACGGACGTAATAAAATAAAGTAATTATATAAGTGGTTATGTACAGTAGTAAAACGTAGAAGCTGTCGGAAAAACATGAAAGACGTATAAACAGCAGAGACAAGATCCCTGAGAAAGATCAAGCATAAAACTAGAAAGAACCAAATAAGGAACGAAATTTACAAAAAAGTTTTTAAAAAAATATTTATTGGTTGGCCTGTGTTATTTATTTTATTTATAATCGCATTTATCCAGTCTTCCCAGCGAAGTTGTACGCTGCTGCAATCCAGGAGGCTTGTTCAGCATTACCCATACGATACACGAATTGGATATGCGACTCGTAGTTTATAAATCAAATCATAATTTATCTCTTAACATAATTTATTATTAATAGATAAAAAGTACAAATTATAATATTTAATTTTTTTAATGTCTCACTTAATTCGTCTCCACTCCCTTCTTAATGACTCTTAAGCATTTATGTTTTTTTAAATTTATTTTTTACTTTTTTATGTACATTTCTGTCTTTGATTTAGTGACCTATTTATAGTATTCTCGTAAGATTATACTAATCATTTGTTATCTACATGTTTTGTATTTGTTATCAAAATATATTATATAAATACATACATATTATAAATGTCCATGACATGAAGATCTCTAATACTCACAAGTAACGTTTTCCTCTAAATCGTTTTTGGTAATAAAACTTTTGGTTTATATAACTTCTAATTGTCCATCTTACATGAATTTTAAAATAAGTTGATATAATAAATACGCAAGTGGCCTCACTTTGAAATATCTCTTCCTTAAGTGTGTAGTAAAATGCGGTTATTACTGTGTTTATTTTTTTTATATTGCGCAAATGGTCTCAAAATTTTGTGTATATTTCCTGGACCGAGTTATAGTCATTATACTGTTGGATATACTTTGATGAAACAGCTAGCACAAAGAGGACACAATGTTACATTCGCAGCTCCGTTTAAGGAAAAAGAACCTATTGAAAATTTTAGAACCGTACATTTGTCGGGGAATGCTGAAGAATGGCAAGGTAAGTTTAAAGATTTAGTTAAATTATTAAGAGCAGATACATAAAGGCTGTTTCAAATTTCGCGGTTTTTTTAAAAAATAAATAAAACACATAATTTGCATTCATTTTCAAAAACTTTTTATTAGTAATTGAAACATAAGTTATGACATTTATATGCGAGAAATAATAACTGCCAAATGGCCTCCTCTTGCAGCTTCACAGACGTCCACCCTTTTGTTAAAATTTTCAATATTTTGACATAATTGAGGCTCTATCTCACCAATGACACGAATAATATCATCTTTCAAAGCAGGAATTGATTGTGGATTGTTTTTATATACCTGACTTTTCACATAACCCCCAAGAAAATAGTGTAACGGTGTCAAATCACATTATCTTGGTGGCCAATTTACATCACCGTTTCTTGAGATTACACGTCCAGGAAATTTTTCTCTCAATAAATCAATTGATTCGTGTGCAAAGTGAGGTGTAGCGCCATCCTGTTGAAACCACATATCCTCTATATTAATATTCATTAATTCAGGCCACAAAAATTCGGTTATCGTCCGACGATATCGATCATCATTGACAGTTACAGCTTCACCAGCAGCATTTTTAAAGAAGTAAGGTCCGATTACACCAACTGACCATAATGCACACCAAACAGTAACACGTTTAGGATACACAAGTTTCTCATGAATAATTCGTGGATTTTCCTCACCCCAGATACGGCAATTTTGTTTATTAACATAGCCACCAAGTTCAAAATGTCCCTCATCGAAAAACATTATTTTTTGAGAAAAATCAGCTGGTTGTTCATTGATGAAATCGACAAATGAACGACGTTTTAAATGATCTATCGGCTCCAGTTCCTATGTTATTGGAACCTGCCCTCAGAACTAAATCCTTGTGTCAAATACGCCGTGTTGTTGATCCACTAAATCCAAGTTGTTGTGAACGTCGTCTAATGGACATTTCAGAATCTTCAGCAACACTTTCACGAACCAAACCAATATTTTCTTGTGTCAATATTCCCTTGATCTTCCACGGAACCGGTCTATTGACCGGTTCCGTGCAATAGTGCTTTCAGACGGACGATTATGTAAACCATAAAATTCACGTAACTTTCTATAAACTCTTTTCACAGAACGCTGATTTTTATAAAATAATTTAACGATTTGAATGCGTTGTTGTACTGCCTACGAAGCCATTTTTATAAATGTTATACATCACGTATTTTTAAATGCCCACATACCCTGACAAATTCAGTGCGCCATCTATACTTTATTTATTCTCCACTGGGCTCAAGAAAACCGAGAACGCTACTCTCTCAATAATTATTTAATCCTAGAAAAACAAACGAATAAAATGAACACATCCAGAGTTCACCATTTTTTAAGTTCACTCACATACTCATTTACACTGCTAAAGGTTATTGTTTCCTCGAAGTATGGTTAACACTGGTAAATAATAATTCGTCGACCGAAACGAAGCATAATTTTACTTTTATAAGTTTTACGAATTTACTATTAATTTTCATTTACGATGTGAAACTGAAATATTCTAATTTAAATCACTACATGCACTTAAAAAACCTACCGTGGGTTTTATTTAAAATCCGTTTCCATAATACAAATTATGGCACGTAATAAAACTCGAATTCACTCTCCTCCGTGATCGAACGGCCAAGATACATGCCCGGTTAGCATGAGATCGCGGATGCAAGGGTGCTGGAATTTTTCAAAAAATATTTAGCGTTTTGTTCAAATTCAACCTCAAAATTACTCATGATTAATCCGCTGTAAATTAAGAAAAACAATTGCCCATTGCTAAGTTTCTGGAATCGGTACTAAAGGAAACAATGACGTTATGTCGAATGACACTAAAATTTCCTCGTCTTCCAATTTATAATGTTTAATTTTTTAAATTAATTTCACTGAATTAACAATTGACAAGCTTTCAAGTTTTTCGGGCAAATTCTTGTATTCTTTCACTAACCACTTTGAAATTAAATAAGTGGGTGAGTTAATCCCTGAAACAATACAGTCTAGTGATTACTCGCATTTAATCTATAGCTTTTGTTAGGGGTGCCTTGGACATTTTCAACGTATCTTTAGCGTCCATAATCATTTTAGATAATTAATTTTTTTAGATTCAACATACGCACCTTCTAAAATTAAGTTTTTTACTCTTTGAAAGTAATCACTTTTGTCCAAAATTACCAAATTGTTCCCTTTATCTGCTTTTAAATAAAAACGGTGTTTCAACATCAGGATTTTAATTGAGTTCCATTCATGATTAACTAACTTTTGTTTGTATTGCTGTAAATTCTGATTAATTTGGATCTTACGAGCCTCTCTAATGAAGTTTTTAAACATGTTTCTAAATTCTTAATAGACGTTTCAATGTTTGTAATCACCACCGCTATATGGAATTAAAAAATTTACAGGGAGTTTCATTTAATATCTGTTTCCATAAATCAATTTATGACTAGTTAGAAGACTCGAATTCACTATTCTCCGTGATTCAAGGGTGGAGGCATATGCCCGATTAGCATGAGATCGTGAATTCAAATCTTATGGGGAGAGAAAGAATTTTTTCAAAAAATTTTTGCATTGTATATACACCATTAAAATTTGAATTTTTCACTAAATTTTTCACGAAGTTCAAGATTTTTTGCTTAAGTAACTAGCATTGTAATTTGTGTTCACAGGAAGAAAAGTTGGAAAAAAATCATTGATTTCTTTTTTCAGAAATGATGTCAAATCAAGGTCCAATGAGTCGCCTACAGAATTCACCGCTTACAATGGCATTTCTTTTTAGAATTTTGTCCCATATGATAATCGATAGAACATTATCCCATGAAAATATGCAAAAATTATTGAAAAGCAGTGAGGAATTCGATGTAGTTATGGTAGAACACTTTGCTAGTGAAGGACTGTTAGCCGTTGCTAACCATTTTAATACACCATCCGTACTCATATCAGCTATTGGACCAACATCATTGACAAATCATCTATTTGGTAATCCTGACATCCCCTCCTACATGACACACGTCATGTTGGAACCACCAGTACATACAAGTTTCACTAGAAGGTTATATAATTACGTATTGTGTACATTTCAAAAGCTTTTCTTTCATTTTTACTATTTTCCTAAACAAAATGAAATTGTTCATAAACATTTTCCTAACTCACCACACATTTACGATATTATGTACAATGTTTCATTAATTTTTTATAATTCGGACGAGTCATATTATGAACCAATACCAATGTTACCAAATATGATCAGTATTGGAGGATATCACGTCGAACCGCCTAAAAAATTACCTCAAGATTTGCAAAATATTTTAGATAACGCCAAAAATGGAGTTATTTTTTTCAGTATGGGTTCAGTTTTCAAAAGTAAAGACCTACCGGAGACTGTACAAAAAGACATTTTGCATGTACTGTCGCAATTTAAAGAAACTATCTTGTGGAAATTTGAAGAAGACTTGCCAGAAAAACCATCTAATGTTATAATTCAAAAGTGGTTTCCGCAAGCAGATATATTAGGTAGGATTGAATAAGTGTCCACATTTACTTTTATCTTTTTATCCCAAACCGATTTGAAGCAATGTACAATTTCTCGAGAAATGTCTCCCCTGGCAGCGAATAAATATCAATACCACCTTCTAAAGCGAATCCGTACATTTCTGTTTTCATATTTGCAAGACCTAGTAATGTGAAGAGAAGAAACGGAAATGTGCGAATCAGATTTAGAAGGTAGTATAGACGTCTCCTATAGTCTAGATGCGGATCAAATAAAGTTGAAAAAGCGCGTGATGTTCACGTGATTTTTAATTAATATACTTTGATTTTTTTTGCATTGACCATGATTGTCACTGTGTAAGGACAGTTCACTTAAAATAATTTAATCAGACTAAGATATTCGAATCATTCAAACTCGGTGATGCTCGTAACTACGAGGGAGCGTTTTTATATTCGCGGAATGGGGGACAAGGGGTGGAAATAAAAAAACCAAATTATTTTTCTTTTTCAATATATTCACCTGCAAGACGGATACATTTTTCACATCCTTCAATTAATTTATTTATACCCTCATAAAAAAATGATTTCTCTTTATCTGCAAAATACGCCGAAACTGCCTCCTTGACTTCATCATCGGCAGTAAATTTTTTACCCCGCAGCTCTTTTTTCATTTTCGGAAACAGGTAATAATCACTCGGGGCCAGGTCTGGGCTGTAGGGTGGGTGATTCACAATTTCGAAGCCCACCTTATGCAGGGTAGCTAACGCAACGCGCAAAAGCAGAACACCTTTTGTCAATTTTCCCCGTCTTTTCTCTTTAATGGCTTCTTTTAGTCGCTCTAATATTGATTATTCTTAGAAACACCTTTATCTTTATAATAATCAACAATATTCCTTCCGAGTCCCAAAATACCGTTTTTTTCCCAGCTGATTGTGACACTTTAAATTTCTTGGGAGGTGCTGTGCCCTTTTTATGCCACTGCATGGAGTCTTGTTTGGACTCAGGATAATGATGAACCCAAGTTTCGTCTCCAGTAACAATTCCACTCAATACACCATCCTTGTCTTCATTACAGAGGTCCAAAAATGCACGCGAACACTCTACGCGCTGTTGTTTTTGCGGCGGGGTGAGCATTCTCGGCACCCATCTTGCGCTGACCTTAGATATGCCGAGATGATCGTGTAGGATTTTAAAAATTGTTGTATCGGATACTCAACCATTTCTGCGAGTTGTTTCTTCTTTAGTCGAGCATCTTCGAGTACAATTTGTTCAACTTTTTGGATAAGTGCTGGCGTGGTCACCTCAATGCTCCTGAAGGGATTTTAAATAAACTATGCCACTTGTACACCATGGTTTTTCCTGGACAAGAGTTAAACCAATGACATCTCAATCATTATGGTCGCGACTGATTTTCCTGCCTGGTAAGGAACTTTATAACGGCACGATATTCGATTTTTTCCATATTTCACTTTTCACTCCTGATTATGTTACTTGGTTGACGATAGCTCAAAGACTAACTGTCTAATAACAATGAAACTTCGTATTTATACTAATCATGAGTCGCTGCACACCACGCCCCCACGCCTAAGTCATTCCGCGAATATAAAAACGCTCCCTCGTACATTATGAATTTTACTGTTTGTCACTTATCATTGTTTTTGGCTGTGTATTTTGGTTTTTACGTCCCTTTTCTAGCTTAACGCACAAGTTATTTACAAGCTTGGCTTTCTCAACACTAAATTGTTTTACAAAAGTCTAGTTTTACCAAAGACAAAAAAAGTATTATTACAAAACTCAAATAGATGGCATCTTGCATCGGTAACAATTTTACTATAAATATTTATTAGGGTGTGTCATGTTATTAAGACTTTATTAAGGTTACTGAAAGTGACATATTGATTATACAAATTATACATACAGGTTGGTAGAAAAGTTTTGAAAGCAAAAATGAAACAACATGAATTTTTAAATGAAATTAGTTTTTTAATTCAATGTAATCTCCCTCAACTTCAATACATTTATTCCAATGATCCTCCAATAATTTTATACCATCTCTGTAATGATTTTCTGGAAAATGCAAAATACTGTTCCACGGCTGAAATAGCTTCTTCATTCGATGAAAAACGCTTTCCACGAACGAATTGTTTCAAGTTTCTGACGAGGTAGTAATCACTCGGAGTCAAATCTGGTGAATACGGTGGTTGTTCAAGCAATTCGTACTTTAAATCATTCAATTTAGCCATCGTCAAAACACTTTTGTGTGAAGGCGCATTGTCTTGATGAAAAAACATTTTTTTTTTCGCTAAACCAGGTCTTTTTTCACGAATTTTTCTATCCAGTTGATCTAAAAGGTTGCAATAATACTATGAGATAATTGTTTTACCTTTTTCAAGATAATCAATCAATAAAATTGCTTTTGCATCCCAAAACACTGATGCCATAACCTTTTTTCCGATCGTCCTGACTTCACCTCTTGGAGTTGAACAACCAACCGTAGTCCACTGTAATCGTTCTTGTTTCAATTTAGGATCATGGTGGTAGATCCAAGTCTCATCCATAGTTATAAAACGATGCAAGAAATCGGTTTTATTCCGCTTGAAACGCACCAAGTTACGCTGAGAAATTTGTTTTCGACCCAGTTTTTGTTGAGTTGTTAACGAATGCGACATTAACTTTCCAAACAGCTTTTTCATATGTAATTCTTCATGTAAAATATGGAATACTCGTTCGCCTGAGATGCGTATGGTATTAGCAATTTCACATTTAGTCAAATTCGATTCTTCACTAACCATATTATGTACTTGCTCAATGATTTCTGCTGTTGTTGCAGTTTTTGGTCGTCCACTACGTGGTTCATCTTCAACGCTTGTAAGACCACGTTTAAACTCTAAAACCCATCGATGTACTGTTGAAAATGAAGAAGCACATTCCTTTAACACGTTCACCATTTTTGTATGAATCTCTGTTGCTGATAAACCTTTCAAAACAAAGAATTTTATCACAGCGCGATATTCAGTTTTTTCCATTGTTAAAAAATACACCGACACGTCTAATTCAAATGGATTGCTAACAATGAATGAATTGACAGATCGAGATAAAATTTTTAGTGTGTCCATATGACATATGAAATAGTAAAATGGCGTACGAATTTTGATTCCTCTACTGCTTAATAGATGTTGCTTTCAAAACTTTTCTACCAACCTGTACGTGAAGCCAAAATAGATTATTCATTTCGAATTCCATATTAGATATTTTGTCACATGTTGCGCTTATATTGTACTATTTTAAACGTTTATTTAAACTAATTTTTTTTAAACTAATACGGTGATAATTAACGACTTATCGTTGATTAGAATCCAGCAAGCATAGCGAAAATGGACTGTTGAGAAATTAAGAAACGCGCTACTTTGGCCGGGAAACACTCGCATGACCATGGAACGCAAGGATCATGCCTTGATTCATGGTGTGATTGTGCTGCGTACTTGATCTGATGAAAATTAATCATAAGAAGCAGTATTTAAAACTACTTCTTATGATTCATTTTGAATACATTTTAATAATCAACAACTTAACTATTACTAGAAATATTTTTTATTCCTTTTTCAATTCAACTCGTCCCAAATCAAACTTAAAATAATATATTATAAATTTATTGGATGCAATAATTACTTCCTCTCAAGATTTATAGTCCTGTGGTAAACCTTGCCACTTTTAACTAAATCGCACAATCATTTATATTGATCACATTGTTAGTTGTAAGATTTTAAACAAACAAACGAACATCGAACAAGTAGCGAGATGCTTGTTAAATAGTAATTTGTTTCATGTTTAAGCTCACACCAATGTTAACTTGTTCAACATTAATTAACACTTTCAAATTGTTAACATAACTTTTCATAATTCAGCACACCCCAATATCAAATTGTTTATAACCCATGGTGGATTACTTAGTACAATAGAAGCACTTACTCGCGGTGTACCTGTGGTTGGTATCCCTATGTTTGGAGATCAGACAATGAATATGATGAATGCCGTTAGAAGAGGGCAAGGTTTGATGGTACGTTTTGACGAATTTTCAAAAGAAAAGCTATCGCAAGCTTTAGACGAAGTGCTTCGTAACCCAAAGTGAGTTGTAGAATTTATTGTCATTTAATCAATATTATTATTGCAACAAATGCTAATTAAAAGCAGTGGTTCTAGCCGTTATTTTATGTTAATCTATACACAAATTTATTTCAATTTTCTTTCGAGAGTCCAAAAGGTTTCTTGATAATTTTCTTGTAGGTATCTTGAAAACGCAAAACACAGTTCAAAAATACTACAAGACCGTTTAGTAAATCCTATCGATAAGGCAGAATTTTGGCTGGAGTACGTAGTAAGGCATAAAGGAGCAAAACATTTACGATCTGTAGCGCTGGATCTACCTTGGTATCAACTTGAATCCATCGATGTAATAGTGTTTTTAATGTTCGTAACTCTGTTTTCATTCTACGTCTTTTATATTATTATTAGGAAATTATTGGGAAGAAAAAGGAAGCCAAAAATAAAATCGAATTAGCAAGTTGTATAAATTGTCTTTCCAATAAAGTACTTTAAAAAAATATTGTTTGTTTTATTTCTTTTTTAAAAATGATTCTCTTGTAGCAGTGTTTACATACATACTTGAATTATTGTCAACTGTTTGAAATCCAATTAGGTGTATCGAAGAAAGGTAGTTTAATATGTCAATTGAACACGATTTCAATGCGTTACTATAGTCTCTATGATGAATAGATAGACTATATGCGCGATCAGCATGTGATCGTTTTCTGATTGGTTGAACACATATAACCATTGTGAAGTCCAGTCTTTGTTTACGCTCAAGCGTAGCTGAGTTTGTTTTAAATAAGTTTGAGATTATATTATAGTCTGGTACGTGGACTTCCGTGGTCGTGGTCCATGCTATCTTCTTCTGAGCTTCCAGGCTGGACCCGCCTCACTGGTATAACAGCCGACGTTTCGTACCCACTCGTATGGAATATCTTCAGGGCTCAACTACTGCTACTGTCTGTCGCACTGAAACTAGTGTAAGTCAATGGTGGATGGGTTTATATATGGGTAATGGGTAATGGGTTATGGGTAAATGGAGCGTTTCGGTTGCGGTTGGATTGTTTAGAGATGCATGATTGCCAGGTGTTGTGTGGGGGGTTGCCATCATCACGGTTAAGGTTATTGGGGTGCTTAGAGATCTCTATAGATTCACGGATTTTGCGACCATAGTAATGGTTAATACGGAGTAGGATCTACGGCGTACGTTGCTCTCCGAGACGAATGTGGAAACTAACGTCAGGCTGTAGACATGTTGTCAGTCTTATCCACTTTGCGCAACGCAACAACAACTGTGAATAATGTAAGTGTGATATATTGGGTTGACAACTAAGTACTTTCGGTTTTTACTGATAGAGAGCGTTGCTTTATTTTTTGTATAACTTATGTTAGTGCTGTACTTTACCGTTTGTCGCGTGATACTAGTCACATTGACGTAACTTCAGAAGCAAGTAGTGCGTGATTTTTATTAAAGCTATTAGTTGTGGGTTAATTTTAAATGGAGTGCAGAAACGAACATTTTCGACATATTTTACTATTTTATTTCCGTAAAGGAAAGAAAGCTACTGCGGCTCACAAAAAGATATGTGAAGTTTATGGTGATAATTGCTTAACAGAGCGCACGTGTCAGAATTGATATAAAAAATTCCGTTCTGGAGATTATTCCCTCAAAGATGAGCAACGTTCTGGTCGGCCTACTGAAGTTGATGATGACCAAATCAAAGTGATAATTGAAGAGAATCGTCATATAACTGTTCGAGAGGTAGCGGAGAGGCTACATGTATCGCACACAACAATTGAAAAACATTTAAAATGTCTTGGGCTAGTTAAGAAGCTTGATATTTGGGTACCTCACGAATTGAAAGAAATTCACTTAACACAAAGAATCAACGTTCGCGATATGCACCTTAGACGAAATGAAACCGACCCTTTCTTAAAAAGAATCATCACTGGTGATGAAAAATGAATCCTGTACAGTAACATAGTTCGAAAACGATCATGGAGCAAACACGATAACCCAACTCAAACCACATCGAAAGCTGAATTGCATCCAAGAAGGATCATGCTGCAAGTTTGGTGGGATTACAAAGGTGTTGTGTTTTTTGAGCTGCTTCCAAGGAACCAAACGATCAATTTTGATGTTTACTGTCAACAATTAATAAAACTGGATGAAGCAATCAAAGAAAAACGGCCAGAACTGTCAAATCGGAAAGGTGTAGATTTCCACCAAGATAATGCAAGGCCTCACACATCTTTGGCAACTCGTGGGAAACTATAGGAGCTTGGCTGGGAAGTGATGCCACATCCCCCATACAGCCCTGATCTAGCACCATCTGATTACCATTTATTTCGAAGTTTGCAGAATTCTTTGAATAGTAAAACTTTCACAAATGACGATGACCTTCACTCGCACCTGGTTCAGTTTTTTGCTGATAAGGACCAGAAATTTTATGAGCACGAAATCATGCAGCTGAAAGAAAGATGGCAAAAGGTCATTGAGCAAAATGGAAAATATATAATTGATTAAAAACTATTCTTTGTTTAAAAAAAAGTGTTTTATTTTATACTACAAAACCGAAAGTACTTAGTTGCCAACCCAATAGATAACGCATGCATAGCAAGGTTGCCCGTTTGTTCGTCCACTCGCCTTGTTACGACCCTGGCCCGCGGGAAGAATATTCGAACTCAACTCATAAGATACACGTTGGATAATATTTGAATTGAAGTTTGTAAATCAAATCATAATTTATTTTCCTTTTAGCACAACTGATAACTTAATAACACTTAAGCATTATATTTTTCTACATTTATTATATAACATTTCATGTAGATTGCTCTCTTTGATTTTTTAATATTTTTGGAAGATCGTACTAATTATTTGTATCTACATGTTTTTGTGTTTGTTATGCAAAATTTTTCTAAAAATATATTGTAAATATCATCTCTAATTAAATAACAAACAGCACTTCGCTTTAAATCGTCTTTTAGTAATGATTTAGTAACAAGATTTATGGCTTCTACAACTGTTAGTTGTTTATTTCACATGTTCTGTGAGCTTTAAAATAATCTGATATATTAAACACGCAGGTGGTGTCACTTCAGAATATCTCTTCCTGAAGTGTGTAGTAAAATGCGATTGTTACTATGTTTATTTTTTTTATATTGTGCAAATGGTCTCAGAATTTTGTGTATATTCCCTGTTCCGAGTCATAGTCACTATACTGCTGGATATATTTTGATGAAGCAACTAGCACAAAGGGGACATAATGTTACTTTCGTAGCCACTTTTAAAGAAAAAGAACCTATTGAAAACTTTAGGACCGTACATTTGACGGGGGTTACTGAAGGATTTCAAGGTAAGTTTAAAGATTTAATTAAATTATTAAAAGTGGATACATATAATAAAGTCATTGATCCATTGGAATAATTCAACTTACTAGTATTAATTTGGTCCATTGGGCTCAAGAAAAGAGGGAACTTTACTCTCTAAATAATATGTAATTCAAGAAAATAAACAAACTAATAAAATGCAGACATCCGAAGCCCACCAAAGTATGATTAATACTAGCAAATAATATTTAAAATATATAATGGTCTACCACTAGTAAAAGCACATCTATCTATTATTTACAAATGGGACTAGGAAAGTTTTGCAATACAGCTTTGTTTATTTAATTTTTTCAAAGTAATTTCCTCTACACTCAATACACCTCTCCATCCTCCGAAATCAGTCTTTAAACCAGTTCTGCCAAGTTTCACTAGGGAGTAAAGCACACTCGTTGTCCTAAGCCTGCAGAAGGTCCTCATCATTGGAAAACCGCCGCCCTTTTAGCTTCATTTTCACATGCGGGAACACTGCAAAGTCGCAGGGAGCAAGATCTGGACTGTAGGGAGGGTGCCCGAGAAGTTTCAATCCTGTCGTGATTAAATATTCGGTGACTTTAGGCAGGCACTGTTCAGTATACCACTTAGCTGTGACTATCTTCTGTGTGTCCATAACGACGTGTTCCACAACTCCACTCGATTTGAAAAATACAGCTATCATTTTCTTCTTTACAGATCGGGATTTTCTGACAACTACGGGTGTGACCTCATCATCAAAGACCCAAACTTTGTTTTGAGGTTTGGTCGGTACATCGTAATAGTATAGCCAAGTCTCGTCACCTGTCACGATGTTGTTCACATACCGAGATTGTCTCTTATTAAACTTTTTTAGCATCTCCCGGCACCAAGTCACACGCCATGTCATATCCTCTTCAGTCAATCGATGCGGCACCCAGAGAGAACAAAGTTTCTTCACGTGTAAATGATCATGCAGAATCGAACGAATTGCTGGTGCATTTAGGGCTGAAGTACCCTCTATCTGTTGGTAGGTCACTCGCCTGTCCTCGTCAAGCATTTTGCTCACAGTAGTAACATTTTCCTCCGTGACTGACGTTCGTGGCCTTCCCGGCCTCTCAGCATCCTCCACAGTTAAATTTTCCCTTTGGAATTCTTTATACTACCCGAATATCGTTGTGCGATGTGGACAAACATCACCTAGTGCAAGAGTCATTTCTTCGAAGCACTGGCCTATGTTTAAACCACGCACTAAATTATAACGCAAAACTTCCCGTATCTCATTTCGTGACCACGATGCCATCGCAAGCACTTTACACTCTCACTTCTAATGAATAACTGCGCCTATCGATATGACGCGGCGACTACTATGCACGTATGAACATATCTCGACATGCAGCAACAAGCAGCTTCCTACGATTCATTATTGCGTCATATTACGAAATTTTCCTAGTATCGTTTGTATTTAGCGTATTCAATTCGTTTTGACAGATACATACAAACACATACATACAGTCAGTCACAAAAGTTTTCGTACACCCAATGAATGTTGAGCATCATCAAATGTAAACATTCGCCTAAAATAAAACATATTTACGCCCATTTAACAACGTTTAAAAACTCTGAAAACCTTTAATAACAATATTACATATTACAAAAAGGTTTGCCAAATATGCTAAAATCGAATGCCAGAAAAATTTTCGTACACTCATTCTTACAAGACATTTCGCCATTACAACCCACAAATTCAGAAAGAATTCAGTAAATCCTCTTCATAATGGTTGGAAATAAAAGCATGCATCTATGGGGTCTTCCAATAAGAGGTGATTTTTCGATGAAATTCCGGATCAGTTTGATGTATTTCAAGAACCCAATCAACAAAGACACGAAGTTGTTGATGGTTGGTAGGCGTGAGTTCTTGCGTTAACTGACATTTAAAAGCCTTAAGAGCTAAGTCTTTATGCAAAATACGGTGTAATGTCGTTTGTGGAATGCCCACTTCCAAAGATCGACAAGAAATGGACAGACCTGGGTTTTCCTCAACATTATGGGCTAGAACAACAATATTCTCCATTGTTCTTGAACAACGTGCACGAGTTCGATTCTTCACATCACTAACTTGTCCCAACAGCTCGAATTTTTCCACCAGTTTCACAATTGCTGGCCGAGAAGGTGCTTCACGATTACCCAAAAATGCTTTAGTTTTGCGAACTGTGACCGCTAAATTTTCACCATTTTTGTAGTGAATTTTAATAATTTCAATGCGTTATTGAAGCGTATATCGTTCCATTTTTATTAATGGCGTAGTTTTCACTTGTCATCTGTCAACTATTTACAGGTTGAGTTATGAAAACTGTTAAAATGGCGGGCTATTGAAAATGAAATGTGTTAGTGGAACACCCTTTAGTATACCTTTCTTCAGAATAAGGAATGATTCAAATATCTCGCTAAAATCCGGAACACATAGCTTAAAAGTGTAACTTACCATAAAACTTAAACGTAAACAGTTGTGAAAATACATACATGTTTGTCAACAATATTAAATTTTATTTTGTTCTAAGTGAAAAGAATTTATTTTATACAATTATGATTGTATAAAAGTTACTTTTTGGATTAATATGTACAACCTATCCAAAATCAAGATTAAATATTAGGCTTGACGTAATCTATTGCAGGTAAATTTCAGTTTACAAACATTTCATGAAATTTTCTTTGCAATAAGAAACTAGTATATTTGTAAATCGTAAATTATTCATATTCGTGTCAAATTTTTTTGTGAAATTCATTTTTACTTTTAAAACTTATTATAAAAGTACAACAAAAATACAACAACAAAGATTATAAACACAGAAACACTTGTACTGGACAATAATAATTAATCACTTTCACCGTCACTGTTTTCAACACAAATAAATGGTTCCACAATATCATCCAATCAATCTAAGTCCGCTTTTTTCTACTTTAATAATAATTCATATAATTTTTGCAATTATCCATTGCAACATTTGTAATAGCTTCCATCGAAAGTTCTTGTAAATATGACATTTTGAATGTAGTATTTTTTTAAGCAATTTAACTTTTTATTTGTGCCCAAATCATTTCAATTGGATTGATTTCACAATGATATGATGGTAACCTCAATACAATTTTATTTGCAGCAGCTGCCATTTGATCAGTTACATATATATTGTATTATATTGTTCCTTATGAAGCCGTATTAAATACAATATTTTTGGAACGTAACCGATCTTGGATTGCAGCTTTCTTACATAAAGAATTTGTAAGGCTTTCCACTCTACATGAATAAGATGCATTGTCCATTATGTTAACAGCATTATCTGGCAGCCTAGGCAATACTTGTTCAAACCATTCCTCAAGCAAAATACCACTGATTTCATCATGGTAATCAGCTTTACTTTCAAAAAGCAACAGTCCATCCTCCACAAATTGGAATTCAGATCCTATGTGGGGTATTATTAATAGCCGACCTTTACCACTAGGGCTTTTTAATCCTGTGGATAATCCTTGAACAAAAGCTTGTCGTGCACTTACTATACTTGCATCAATCCAAACTTCTTCTTTGTATGTCCCTCATTTAACCATGTTTCGTCTAGGAAAAATATTGGGCGACCCTCATCTCTGCAATGTTTTATTGCTGTCAGATATATTCTTTTCCACCTGATAACTTCATCCATTCCTATTTGCATATTCTTCTTGCTGCACGCAACATATCTTGAATATAAGTTAAATATGAATATGTTGTAACATGATTGATTTTCTATAACACTTACTTGAAAGTAAGTGAAACTAAAATATTCTAATTTTAACCGCTAGATGGAATTAAAAATCTACTTTGAGCTTCATTTAATATCTGTTACCATAATACAATTTTTGGCACGTTAGAAGACTCAAATTCACTGTTCTCCGTAATCTAAACGAAGGCACTTACTCGGTTAGCATGACATCGCGGGTCAAGTCTTGCAGGGAGAGCAGGAATTTTTCAAAAAATTTTTGCATTACAGATACGATGTAAAAAAACGATTAAAATTAGAATTTATCAATCAGTTCAAGATTTTTTGCTGAAGTAATATCATTGTAACTTGTATTCACCGGAAGAAAAGCCGGAAAAATCGATAATGTATTTTTTTTATTTTCAGAAATTATGTCAAACGAAGGTCCAAACCTTAAAAATTCGCCGTTTAGATTGGCATTTCTCTTTGGACTTTTGAGTCATACGATAATCGATGGAACATTATCCCATGAAAATATGCGAATATTGTTGAAAAGCAATGAGGAATTCGATGTAGTTATAGTAGAACACTTTGTTAGTGAAGGACTTTTAGCAGTTGCTAACCATTTTAATGCACCATCCGTACTTATTTCAGCTATCGGACCATCATCATTAACAAATCATTTATTTGGTAATCCTAATATCCCCTCCTACATGACCCATGTTATGTTTGAACCACTAGTACTTACCAGTTTCATTGGAAGGCTACACAATTACTTATTGTTTACATTTCAAAAACTTTTCTTTCATCTTTACTATTTTCCTAAACAAAATGAAATTGTTCATAAACATTTTCCTAACTCACCACACATTTACGATATTATGTACAATGTTTCGTTAATTTTTTATAATTCAGACGAGTCATATTATGAACCAATACCAATGTTACCCAATATGATCAGTATTGGAGGATATCACGTCGAACCGCCTAAAAAATTACCTCAGGATTTGCAAAATGTTTTAGATAACGCCAAGAATGGAGTTATTTATTTCAGTATGGGTTCGGTTTTAAAAGGTAAAGACCTACCTGAGACTCTACGAAAAGACATTTTGGATGTACTGTCGCAATTCAAAGAAACTATCTTGTGGAAATTTGAAGAAGACCTGTCAGAAAAACCATCTAACGTTATAATTCAAAAGTGGTTTCCACAAGCAGATGTATTAGGTAAGATTGGATAAATGTCTTCATTTCCTCTTTCTTTTTTATCCCAATACCAATTTGAAACAATGTACAATTTCTTGACGGTGCATAAATATCAATACCACCATTCTGAAGTGAATCCTTGCAATGCTAGACAATGGTGGGTGTCGAATAGACAAGTATCCTGTTTTCCGACAAATTGCGATTCATGCTGGATGTGAGGGATGTGCAAAGCTCGGTTCGTTGAAGACTTAAGGAACACCTAATCAATGCTTGCATTCAACCACGCCATGTCCAGCAGCAGTACGGTGCTATAGATTATGGGAGCCGTCACGTCTAGTGAATGTCGAGTAGATAATGATGGATCACCTCTATGTAGACGGAGTATAATGTCTAGTAGTACTTCTCTACACTCGGCAACGTGCCCGTCTGACTTACATGCACGACAACGCGCAACTACACGTTGCTCGTATGACACGGCCTTTATGCAAGAGCACAACAACCGAGTGTTTCCATGGCCAGTTAGTGCTCCAGATCTCAATTTGATCAAACATATCTGGTATATGATCGATTGGAGACTATAGCAATATCCGGCTGTGTCAGCGGTTGAAGAGCTATGCAGACGAGCTGAGGCGGCATCTTTGGCCATCTATCATCAACTCTATACCTTTTCGCGTTGCTACTCAATTGGCGGCTCAAAAGGGGTACTCTCACTATGAAGACTTTCTCTTTAGTAGCTTTGGATCGCTTTCTTGATTAATATAAGCTAGTTTGGTTCTTCTTTTACACCAAATTTAATTTCGTTATGTTTACGCATTCGGGATATACAACAGTATGCGTTAGTATACGTTATTTTACACACTAATTGTCTCAGAAGAAAAATATAAATTATTAATTGCTTTTTTATATGATATGCAAATCTTGGTTCGTCGAAGACTTAACGAATGCCTAATCGATGTGTGCATTCAATAACGCCATGTCCAGCGGTAGTAGGGTGCTATAGATTACAGGGGCCGTTTTATGGTTCATTTTTTATAAATTTTAATAATCAACGACTTAACAATCACAAGCCATATTTTATTCTTTTTCAATTCAACACATCCCAAATCAAATTATAATTACCATATCATAAATTTTGTTGGATGCAATAATTATTTTCTCTCAGGCTTCTTTACCAATCCTTGGTAAAACTTTTAACACTTTTAACTAACTCGTCTATCATTTAATATTGTTTACATAGTTAGTTGTTGTAAGATTTTAAATAAACAAATTCAGATTTAATAAACATCACCCGTCCGTGTTTAAACAGTTTAAAAATCTTTAACATAACTTTTCATAATTCAGCACACCCCAATATCAAATTGTTCATAACTCATGGTGGATTACTTAGTACAATAGAAGCACTTACTCGCGGTGTGCCTGTGGTTGGTATACCTGTTTTTGGAGATCAGACAATGAATATGATGAACGCCGTCAGAAGAGGACAAGGCTTGATGGTACCTTTTGAGACATTTTCGAAGGAAAAGCTGTCAGAGGCTTTGAACGAAGTGCTTCATAACTCAAAGTAAGTTGTAGAATTTAGTAATTCATTTAATCAATAGCATTATTATTACAAATCATATTAATTAAAAGTAGTAGTCTTAGCCTTTATTTTATGTTAATTCATATAGAAATGTATTTCAATTTTCTTTCGAAAGTCCAAAAGGTTTCTTGATAATTTTCTTGTAGGTATCTTGAAAACGCAAAACACAGTTCAAAAATACTGCAAGACCGTTTAGTAAATCCTATCGATAAGGCAGAGTTTTGGCTGGAGTACGTAGTAAGGCATAAAGGAGCAAAACATTTACGATCTGTAGCGCTGGATCTACCTTGGTACCAACTTGAATCCATCGATGTAATAGTGTTTTTAATATTCGTGACTCTATTTTCATTCTACGTCTTTTATATTATTATTAGGAAATTATTGGAAAGCAAAGGGAAACCAAAAATAAAATCAAATTAGCAAGTTGTATAAATTGTCTTTCTAATAAAGTACTTTAAAAATATTGTTTGCTTTATTTCTTTTTTAAAAATGATTCTCTTGTAGCAATGTTTACATACATACTTGAATTATTGTCATCTGTTTGAAATCCAATTAGGTGTATCGAAGAAAGGTAGTTTAGTATGTCAATTTAACATGATTTCAATGCATTACTATAGTCTGTATCACGAATAGATGGACTAATAAATATGCGTGATTAGCACGTAATCGTTTTCTGATTGGTTAACCACATAAACATTGCGTTAAATCAGACTTTCGTATCTAATATTTTATAATGTCAAATATATTTACGTGATTTGGTTGTGATTAATCTATCTGTTCGTGATAAAGGGTATAGAAGAAATTCGGAAAACACAAGATCTTTCATAATTTTTTTATTTTTCAATATAGTCTCTTTGCAGTGTAATATATTTAAACTATCGACTTTCTAATTTATTAATAACCTCAAAATAATACGACTTGTCTAACTGCAAATTAAGTGGTTGTGTCAGCTTTGTCTTCAACTCATAGTGAAGTAATAAATCGTACCAGAACAATCTCTATTACATTTTCTAATCCAGTCTCAGTAACGCATGGCCATTCCATCGCAGCGGGGGGTGTTTAACACTTTGCGCTACAATTTCATATATTGTAGATTTTGTAACCGTTTTGACACATCAATGAATATGAGCTGTGATTGAGATATTAACAACAACAACTAACACGTAATATAAGAAAACATTTTAAAATGTTTACTACATAATTTTATAGAAAGACCTTTCTCTATTCTCCAACAGTAAAAATGTTGATGCATCTTGGCCCACTATAGACCTTTTTTTCATGTTTGACGCTTATTTCGAGGCCAGTATTTTAAGCAGATGTGTGTTTAATTTTTTATTTTACAAATAATTTTTCTCCCTTTCGATGGTTTTGCGTGACCGGTGAAATGTTGACGCCTGATGTTGAAGAGAAATTTTCATTGACAAGTGTTACAATTCATGCCACTGATCGACGTAAACTTTTACATTTCCAGCAATTTTATTTTGAGAATACAAATCAGTTCCTAATAAAGTTTCCATTCTAATTTTTTCACTGTTTGTAATATCTTTCGTCTTGCCCATATGGCATAAGTCCCTTATACAAATATATCAGGTCTGGCGGAAAGTCATTACCGGTTTTTTTCGTAAAAAAACCTACATAATTTTCAAGAAAATGGAAAAATTTATTTATTTGAAGTATTGGCCATTTGATTCTACATATCTTACCCATATTTCAGGCCTTTTATGGATGCCATCCCAAAAAAACTGTTTTTCCTTTAAGCAAAACCATTCGCAGAAACATTTTCTAATTTCTTCGAAATTGGTAGAGCGCTGCTCTGCAAGCGCATGTCCCATTGATGCGAAAATGTGATAGTCGGACGAGGCAAGATCTGGAGAACACGGCGGGTGCGATATTATGTCTCATCCAAGTACTTTCGATGCTTCCTTGACCGGTTTTGCTGTATGAAACATCACGTTATCTTGCTGTGAAATCACTTTACTGTGTCTTCGGGGCCAGTCTGGACGTTTTTCTATCAATGCACGGTTCAAATTGATAATCGTCGATAACGATCAGTATTAATTGTTTCACCAGGTTTCAGCAGTTCGTAATACACCACCAACGCAGAGCATTGTCTTGCGACCAAATCAATTTGGCCTTGGAGTCGATGGGCCGACTTCGCCAGATGATAATCATAATTTTTTGTGCTTAAAATGTTCGAAATAAATCCATTTTTCATCACCCGTCACTATTCGTTGCAGAAGTGACATCATACCTTTGAGGCAGCATTTTACAGACTATTTTTCGATTTACGATTTGCCTGTCATTCAATTCATGTGGTACCCATTTTCCCATCTTTTGGATTTTTCCCATTGCTCATAATTGGTCGCTAATTGTTTCTTGTGAAACATTTAACGCTTCTGACAATTGATTTGGAGTTTGGGTTGGGTCTTCATCCAGTAACTCCTGCAGTTTCGCATCTTCAAACTTTTTCTTGCATATAGAAATCACCACTTTTGAATTGTCGAAACCACGCCACACATGTTCAAAGTTGGAGGATGCCCACCACGAGCTTCTACCAACAAACACTAACTTTCAGTGGTTTTTTTTTTGATTAAATAAAAAAGTAACGCGTAAATACATTAAATACATTTTCAAAGAGGTATAAATCTATGACAGTGTTACTTTCGCAAAATATAACATGCGTGGCTTTGATGCTTGATGTCAATGGAATAAAATGACATAAGTGTCAAATCATGACATTTTCAAAGAGGTATATATAACCCCTTTCCACAATTAACTATTTGTAAATTCTGTTACTTTTCGACAACCAAGATATAATATGCATGGCTTTGAAGCTTGATGTCAGTAAAATAAAATGACGTAAGTGTCGAATCATAACATTGCATACTTAGGCCTAGCGACATCTGTTAGAAAAACTGGTGATGACTTTCCGGTACACCTGGTAAAAGACAAAATGGACGCATTTCTAATCTAACTACAAGACACTAAACTAAAAATAGTAGATATATTATTACAAACACATTCTCCGAATGTTTTAACAATTCTTAATAAATTTTACTTGTACAAACGCATACTCCACCTTCCCCTTCTTAAAATTTAGCGAACGCAGTTGAAGATGATGAGTTCGGTAATAGATTAGCGACCACAAAACCTAATACTATGACTTAAGTAAATATGCGTATTTTGAAGGCCAACAGTCGGTGGATTTAAGAAATTTGTACACTTTATCTTTCCGGGGGGTACAGTAATAAATATTTAAAATATATTATTCATCATAACTGAGATTTGGGCTAATTTAATTACCAGATACTGTAAAAAATAGTATATATATAGAATATAGAATAAGGGAAAACATAACATTAAATACATGTATGTTTAATAAAATGTTCGTATTTTCTCTAAATAATATAGCTACTTATATACATATATCAACAATTCTGAAAATACTATCAAATTACTTATTTTGTATTAGGTTACGCAATCACTATTATTAAACTGCAAGTTGATATCATATGTAAACATTAGTAGCATTTTTTTACAAACTTATGTGTAGTGGTACTGTTGCCGCCGTTGATTAAATTTGACATTTATCTAGCATACGTTTCAATTTATTACCCATTATGTAATGTGTAAAAAACCTTGTAAATGACCATTGTTAATAAGTGTCTAATATATACCGACGAATATTACGCTCTAAATCGTAATCTATTAGTGAAGCGTTGCACTTTGATATCAAAATATCTTTGCGAAGTGCTACAGTGTCTTAAAATTAATCAGTGTATATACAGTGTATATATAATAATAATAATACTAAAGTGATTTGAACTTCGAAATATCTACTTGTGGAACATATAATACAATGCGTATATTACTGAGTTTGTTCTGTTGTTTATGTTACTCAAATGGTCTTCGAATTTTGTCCATATTTCCATTTCCTAGTCATAGTCACTATTCTGTTGGATTTATTTTAATGAAGCAACTAGCCCAACGGGGGCATAATATTACATTTGTGGCTCCCTACAAAGAAAAGGAGCCTATTGAGAATTTTAAAACTATTTTATTGACAGGAGTTGCTCAGGAATGGGAAGGTGAGTACAAAGATAAAATAATATTATTTAAGAGATATTTATTACGATTTGTGCGATTAAGAAGGTAGATGTTTCTGCTTTTTGCCTGGAACATGTACAGGGAGCGCTCTAGAAGTAACTAACTTTTAAAAGCCGCAGCAGGCTCTTGTTTGAGGTAAAAGATCTGCAAATGGAATGATGGCATAGCTAAAACCAAGTCATCCCAATTCCCTCCGTTACTTAAAATAAACAAAACTAACTCAACTCAACGCGACCGAAGTTAACCTACATCAACTGATGTTGAATTTCATAAGCTACAAACTAAAAAAAAAATTATTTATTTTCTTACTAAAACCCATCGGGCGCTACATAATTTTTACGGATTCTGATTTTATATAATGTCAGTAATCCAATAATCCGATTTTTATATTTGATTTTAATCTTCCTCGTACTCTAAGCGTAGCAGATTTGTGTATACATATATATTATTTTAATTTTCCCAGTCAAATTTTAAATGATTTTCATTAACAATAACTCTATACGAGGAATTTTCAATAAATACTGGAAGTAGTACTACCAAAACTTTTTTCATTAATCTTAAACAATTATAGTTTTGTATATATATAGACTATATATACACTACAGGCCATAAGTGAGGGATCACTTATCATATATAACAAAACACTTGTATTTTAGACACATCCCTTAGACTTTTACCTGTTTTGGTGAGATAACAGTTGTAAATGTAATTCTGAGAAGGATTATTCGGATTATTATTATAAATTAGATAAATATATTTGTTTCTGAAAAATATTGTAAATCCTTTTAATAGTTTTATGGCGTCTATTTAATAGAAATATTTTATATACCCCAATAAATTTAATAGGGTTTACAACGCAATATTATTATAATGGTATTAGGAATTCATAGTAAACTATTTAGCAATTTAAAAATAAGTTTTCGTGCAGCATTTGTCCGAGTAAGTTGCAATACGAGTATTTGAGAACAGACGTAAA
Organism: Dermolepida albohirtum; assembly: GCA_031893035.1. Lineage (NCBI taxonomy): Eukaryota > Metazoa > Arthropoda > Insecta > Coleoptera > Scarabaeidae > Dermolepida > Dermolepida albohirtum. Next base: position 246,019 of record JAVIWB010002198.1, on the reverse strand, counting down.
AGTAACTTATAAAAATGACGAAAAGAAAGGAACTTAGCGCAGAAACTCGTAATTCTATAATAACGCTACATGGTGAAAAATGTTCGCTGCCGCAAATAGCCCACAAGTTAAATTTATCTTATCACGCGGTGCAAGGAACAGTGAAACGATATTCACAAAGTGGATCATTACACCAGACAAGAGGATTTGCGCCTAAAAATACTATCAAAACGAAATAGGTGCCTCACAGCTCCTCAGCTTCGAGCAGAGCTGAATGAAGGCCGTCGAAAGCTGGTATCACTGACTACTGTAAAACGACGTTTGACAAAGGTGAGACTACATGGGCGTATTGCAGCTCGAAAACCATTATTGAATCCACGGGGGGAGGTTCTGTGCTTGTTTGGGGATCCTTTTCCTTTGATGGTGTCGGGGATTTGTACCGCATTTTAAAAAAAGAGGGGTACCCGAAGATTTTGGAGGAACATGCAATTCCGTCTGGATTAAGGTTAATTGGTGAAGGTTTTCACCTACAACTAGATAATGATCCCAAACACACTTCCCAACTTTGTAAAAACTATGTGAATCAAAACGAGGAGGAAGGGGTGCTGATAAATATGATTTGGCCACCACAATCACCCGATCTCAACCCTATCGAATTACTGTGGGATGAATTAGATAGAAACGTGAGAGAAAGCTGTCCACAATCGCAGAAACAGCTTTGGGAGCAACTTACAAGGGTGTGGAATAATTTACCAATGGAAACGCTCCAGAAACTTGTATCGCGGTTGCCTAATATTTGTAAAGAAATCATTAAGCGCAGAGGTGGATACTTCGACGAAAGTCGTATATGATAAGAAATTCTACAGAATATGTTGAAATTATTTTATTTTATAAGGAAAACTGTTCATTTGTCGCGTAGATATAGTTTTGTAGAAATATACGTTTTGTTTCACTAAGCGTGCATGTTTTTTTCAAATTTCATCTACTGACCCCTCACTTATGGCCTGTAGTATATATATATATATATATATATATATATATATAGAGAGAGAGAGAGAGAGAGAGAGTCTTCTGTAGTGCAATATCCTTATTCTAGATATTGTCATCGTTCAAAGATATAACGACTATTCTTTGACAGTTTTTACAAAATTGGCGTTAAATGGGATTAAAAGTTTTTTAATCATTTAATTTAATTAAATTTTTTGCCTTCAAATTAATTCCAAAAGAAATGTATACTTGAATACTTCTGATATATTAAATAATTAACTGATATGGCCTTTGCTTGATGAAAATCCATAACAAAATCAAACAGAAAAACTCGGTTGTGTGATTTTTCACAGAATGTCTTTTTCGATTCGCCAACACTGTGGTTTCTTCAAACTAAAAGCTAAATCTAACATAAACAGGAATCATTTTTGTTACGACGTGTGTTCTGGCGTCTTTGTTTCTATAAATCTTCCGGTTTAACCGATATATATCAGCCATATTTTTTGATCTTTTAACTCTACTTTTATTTGATCCGTAATCATGTTTTTCACCTGAGGAAAATTATACTGCACTTAACCTCTTGGCAATCTCCATTCCGGAACGTATTTCCCCCAAAAATTTCGACATTCTTCATCTACAATATTTTGTGGAATGTTGTACACACTTTTCACAAAAACAAAGTCATAAAGAAATTTATAATATGGTACATCACGTTGCGCATTTAACGGGTGTTTTTTGTTATTGACATGTCTTTTATACACAAAAATACTGTACGGTAAAATGTTGATATTGCAAACAATACATTTAATAATAGTGTCAGTGTATTCTAATGTCTAAAATCGGTTAAGAAATCTATTAACACTCGTCGAACTTAGCAAAGAACGCCATCTATTCGCCATCATTAATCTAATCCGGCATTCACACACGTACCATACGTATATGAATCTGCAGATTTAGTAATAGTACGATGCACAGATTGTCAACTATTCCTGTCACAACTTGCAATTTAATAGGTACTTTGCGAAGTAAATGACACCATAAAAAAGCCCTATAAATGATATATCCGACTACGCAAAGACCAAATGAGTATAATATAATAAGTTACATAAGTCCACAATCTAAACAAATAAGTTACTTAAGAAACATGATGTGGATAAAATAACAAAGCCAAAATAAAAAAAATCCAACAAATCGGAAGTCTATATACTTTCTAGCGATGATTGCTCTAAAATACATATCGGTCAAACTGGAAGAACTGTGGAAGCAAGGATATCAGAACACTAAAGAAGTTTTAATCATAACAAAAATGATTCCAACTGTACAGTACGTTTAAATACATGTAATCAATCTTTTAATTCAAACTTCACCGTTCTACATTCGGAAAATAAATGGATAAAATTATCATTATTTGAAACTATCAAAAACATAAAAAATGTAAGAATTTATTAAGTGATCTAGTAGATTTGACTAATTCCCTACTGTTAAACTTATTTCCTTGTTTTTGTTTTTAATTTTTTTTTTACTACTGATATTTTTTTATTTCCAGAAATGACTAAAAAGCAAAGTCCAATAAGTCACAGTCAGAGATCACCTTTTTCAACTATACTTTTCCTTGATTTTATGGCAAGTAAAATTGTTGACAGGACATTATCCAATGAAAATATGCAAAAACTGCTGAAGAGCGACGAGAAATTTGATATAGTTCTTATAGAAAACTTTGGTAGTGAAGGTCTTTTTGCTATCGCCAACCATTTTAACACGTCCTCTGTGCTCATATCATCAATTGGTCCGTCAACATTATCCAATTACATGTTTGGCAATCCTGATATACCATCCTATATGACCAATGTTTTACTAGAACCACCAGTACATACAAGTTTTTTTAAAAGAACATATAATTATGTCTTAAATACATTTCAAAGACTTTATTATCACTTTTATTATCTTCCTCACCAAAATGAAATTCTACACAAATATTTACCTAATGCACCAGATATTTGCGATATGATATACAATGTCTCCCTTATATTTTACAATTCCGACGAGTCATACAATCAACCTTTACCAATGTTGCCAAACATGATTAATATTGGAGGATATCATGTTGAACCACCTAAAAAATTACCTCAGGATTTGCAAAATATATTAGACACTGCCAAAAATGGTGTTATTTTCTTCAGCATGGGCTCGGTTATAAAAAGCGATACTATGCCTGAGAGTCTACGAAAGGATATATTCTCTGTGTTCTCGAAATTAAAGGAGACTATTTTATGGAAACTCGAGGAAGAACTGCCCGAAAAACCGTCTAACGTGATAATTCGAAAATGGTTCCCACAAACAGATATATTAGGTAGGTATATAAGAATAACATGTTTTCAAAACAGCCATATTATTGTTTCTAATGCTATATTACAAACTTTATCGGATAGAGACACCTGTTTTGCCGCCGCATCAAAGTTGTCACCTTCACTGCTTCGTAGTAATTTAAATAAAATAATATTGTATATGTAATGCTAAGTAAGAAAATAAGAGTAAGCATCTGTCTGAAAATATTATAACAATTATATAAGGTTTTCCAAAAATGACTGGGATGTTGTCTTATTGCAAAAAAGAAATTGCAAAGAATATTTTTGGATTCTTTATTTTATATCAAAATAACATCAATTACAATTAAACGTGAAAAATTATGTTGTTTAAATGTCCACTCGACTATCTTAATATGCGTCAATGTGAAAATTGAAATTGTCTATGATTCATTTGGTACGTAGACTTCCGCGGTCGTGGTCCATGCTATCTGCTTCTGGGCTTTCGGGATTGCTGCCGACGTTTCGTAAAACATCTTCAGAACTACTGTACTGAAACTGGTGTAAGTCGATGGGGGACGGGTATATATATGGATAATGGGTCATGGGTCAATAGAGCGTTACAGTTGCGGTTTTCAGTTTAATTCGACCAAGATCCTATCCCGCACTAACCATTTCTATGGTCGCAAAATCCGTGAAACTATAGAGATCTTTAAGCATCCCAATAACCATAACCGCGATGATGGCTACCCCCTACATAACGCTTGGCAATCCTGCGTCTCCAAGCTACCCAACCGCAACTGTAACGCTCCATTGAAAATTATCCATATATATATACCCGTCCCCCAACTTACACCAGTTTCAGTGCAGTAGTTCAGCCCTGAAGATGTCCCATACAAATGGGTACGAAACGTCGGCAGATATACAATTGCTTCAAAACCCAGAAGCAGATAACATTGTCTGTGATTCCTATGGCGATTTGAATGTTGAATGTTTTAGGGCTTGAATGTTAATTGGCTTATTAGAGTAGGCTTTACTTCTTAAGAAACTCTGGAGACGAAAGTCCAAAGGTGACAGATTGCAAAATCTTGATGACCAATTTATATCTGCAGAGAGGCTACTATTCCAGAGAATCTCGTGCGTAGTAATATGATGTTTTCTCATGTTGTGTGATAAGAAGCACCATCTTGTTGAAAACACACCATCAATGTCAATTTCATTTAGTTGAGACCATACAAAATCTCTTAACATCGCATTATAATGTTCTACATTTACAGTAACAGCATTGCCAGGAATGTTCTCAAAGAAGAACGGGCCAAGTATTCCTCCACACGATAAACCACCAAACCGTATATTTTTACACATCGAGTGATCTTTTTCATGAATAATTCGAGGATTTTCTTCCTTCCAAATACAACCGTTTTATTTATTCACTGTCCCATTTATGGTAAAATGTGCCTCATCGCTAAAGATTATTTTATTCGCAAAATGTGGATCTACTGCTCTTTGTTCTAATATCCAACAAAATTTCTGCGTTGTTATTGTTTCATCTTCTTGAGTCCTGTCTTCTTGAGTTCCGTCTTCTCGAGTTCTTGGTTTAACTGAATTTTGTATGTATGCAACTACAAATTTTTATATAAAATTCGCCATAAGGTTGTCGGAGTTATGCCAAATTCTTAATATCGTCGGTGAAATTGTTGTTTTTATTTACAATATTCTTTTGTACAGCAGCGATATTTTCATCAGAGCAGATCCAGTCTTCAAATTTTATTAACGAAATTTCAAATTGCTGACTCAGTAGAATAATTGAAAGCCCCAAAGGACCATGACTTCTGCGATGGATTTGTTTTATCGACCGACTATTTGCAAAATAAATTTTTTACGATTTCAATACACTATCCTTCAGAAAGCTACGCCATGGTTATATTTTTATAGGACACACGCTAGTGTTTATGAAGTTTCACCTGAAACAAAACAAATACTTTGAAGCTGTAGCCATTTAAAATCCTATAGTAAATTTTGGATAACCTTATACTATGCGACGAAACGAATCACTCAGTAAAACTACGTATTTTTAAAGCAACTGCTTACTGTGTTCAGAGTAATAAATGATAGAGAAGTAGCAACGAAGCAATAAACTTTTGTGTCGTGGTTTTGCCGAACTAACTGGTTTTGGATCAATTTAGTTTAGTTACTCGATTGAAACTATCCATTGTTGTGAATTAGTGTTTTAAAATGCCAAGAGTTCCAACATAACCAAATTATCGCTAGCCTAACGATTTTGTATGGGGTCGTATTGTATTTGAGGCGAGTATCACGTTTTGCAAAATCGCTAGGCGGATGTAAAGATATATTGCTGCAGTTTTTCCTTGTTAGAGAAATTAGTCTCAAAAATGTAGTTAATACCGTAGAACAGGGTTAGGAAGAAGACTTAGAAGAACCACCGAACAGGAAGACAAATCATTAAGATCGTTTATTCTTAGCTTACACATCCCCCAAATAGAACTCTTTTGACCCATTTATTTTCAAAAAATAATAAAACTTATTACTTAATTAACGCTCATTTCAAATACATATATGTTTGTATTAATTAGCGTTTAATAAGCACATCTTTTGTCCACGTTCCAGCTCATCCTAATCTGAAATTATTCATAACTCATGGAGGATTACTTAGTACAATTGAAGCGCTTGCTCGTGGTGTTCCTGTAATTGGTATACCCGTCTTCGGTGATCAAAGAATGAATATGATGAATGCAGTTAGTAGAGGAACAGGTTTAATGACCCCGTATTCAGAACTTTCAAAGGAAAAGTTATCGGAAGCGATAAATGAAATGCTTCACAATTCAAAGTAAGTAATGGTATAATGAATAATTTACCTATTAAAATTTCTTAATAAATTTGTATATATGTTATGACTAAATTATATGCTTTCCCTAAATTAGTTACCTTTGAGACTCCTTCATTGTTTTATTCAGCATGCAATGGAATATTTTACTTTTTATGTCATAAGTTTTTCCCATCACTATACAAAATTTATTTTATTTTAATTTGACAGAAAATATGTTGTAGAACAAATTTGAGAAATTAGAGACAGGAGCAAAGATCGTTGGGCTTAATTTTTTTTTTTTAGTGAGGAAAATGCTTAACGCACTTAGGGAAAAGACCAAGTTCCCTGTTGTAAAACAACCTCACTTTGGCAAGGTGAAAACTCCATCTCGGAACCGCTGTTTGCATTACTTCAGGCCGGCTTTATATTACGACTTGATTGACTACCGCCGTTGCATCGGTATTACTTTTCTTCGTTTTTATCACCTTCTCTACGAACCGGGCGATTTACTGTCAGCAATCGTATCCAGACATTATTTCCACAACGTCGTTCGGCGTCAAAGGGCTTACTTCCTCTGTACTCGGTCCACCTCTCGCACTCGAAGAGGGTGTGTTGAGCACCGTCTTCTGCAGAGTCCTGATATTGGCAAGCTGTGTTCTTTACTTTGCCCATTCTGGCCAGGTATGTATTAAAGAACCCGTGTCCGCTAAGGAACTGTGTAAGGTAGTAGTTTACCTCACCGTGGTCGTGATCTATCCAGTCCGTTATATTACGAATCAATCTCCTCGTCCATCGTCTTTTCATTTTATTTCGTCAGCATTCTTGGTACTTCAGTCGAGTGAGCGCTTTAGTTTCTGCCTTCGCTTGTTTTTCTCCAACCTCTTCTAGGATTTCTTAGACGCTCTTCTTTTCCTGAGCAATCGATCGAGACTACACCCGCAATCACCAGCACCGCCGGTTCAGAAACCGTACGATCTGACATAAGACGTGGTGATAACAATGAAAATATAAAATTAAAAAAACTGTTTATAGTCCAGTAGGAATGAAAGAGACCTAGGAATTTTTATATGTTATAATCATTGATACTGTTGGTGCAACATAGACCGATATTACACAAACATTGTGCTGAGTATAGTGCTTTTAAATTTTTAAATAGTCTTTGAAGATGAGCTCATATTAGTCGAAACAGAAAGCCCTAAAAATTGTTGCCTGTTTAACCCCTATGTAGGCAATGTTTCGGTAGTCATCAGGTAAAGACTGCAGTCGACTAGACTCACAGAAAGGAGTAAGTTACTTGTCAACAGCTAAGATAAGTAAAGCTAAAGAAACATTTTATTAAGGGGGTGCCAGGGATTTGAAAAGCCGGTAGTGTTAAAGAGATTCTAAATTACATAAATTTCTCTCGCTTATATCATACAGAAAACAAAAACAATAAAGTTGCTAAAATCAAGCAAAATGAAGATTCAATATAGAAATTACATAATGGATACTTACAAGTTACAGTTGCGAAATTAATGAAAATTTACATTTTCTGGTATTCCGTCATTGCTTTAATTATAGAAAATCGAAGATGAATTGATTAAAGCCTGTATTTACCGTTCCCCGGACGATAGTAAGAATGGATTTTGAACTCTGTTAAAATTTAATAAGATGCAAGAGAACAGAAATATTTTTTTAAATAAAAAGTGAGATCCAACATTGGATTCAAATATTTTAGATTTGACACAAAATCACGGAACAATAACTGTGTATTGAACTGCAATTTTGGTTTTAAGTTGGTTGTGTTTCTGTTGCTTCTAATACAGCTTCCCGAGCCAAATTATTAGCATAAACAACGTTTTTGACTTGTTTCAGTCTCAAGGCCATAAGTATAGTGACCCTAAAGTTACGTTAAAGTCTATTAAAATTCAAAATAAATCTAGTAATATATGTATGCATTCATGAGATATTTCTTGTTGGATTAGCCTTCTTTTACAGCAATCTTTAAATACCTGCATCATAAGCAGGTATTTAATATCTCATATATTTACTTTTTAATGATAACGCATCAGAATTAAAGTTCTTTTAGCGTTCAAAAAATCTCTTTGGTGAACTATAAATGCAATCTAAAGGAGCAAAAATTGACTCTTAAATGCCATTAATTCTGTTGCTGACAAACTGCAAAAATCATCTACATAGTATATGTATATATTGATTGAATGTAAATGAAGTGAAAATTAGATAGAAACTAATTACTTTTGTTATTTTCAGTCAATATAGATCGTTAACCAATCAATCAAACAAATCTTATCGTTAAACCAAACTTTAAATATTAATTTAATGTTTACAAGAAAAAAGCTTTCTATTCTTTTAATTAATTTCTAATAACTTTCTTCTAGGTATACTGAAAACGCAAAATACAGCTCAAAAATACTGCAAGATCGTCTAGTAAAGCCAATAGACAAAGTAGAATTTTGGCTTGAATACGTTGTGAGGTATAAAGGAGCAAAGCATTTACGATCAGCAGCATTGGATTTGAATTGGTATCAGCATGCGTCTCTAGATGTAATATTGTTTTTAACAGTCGTCACCATAGTTTTGTTCCTTATCTTTTACGCAATTATTAGGAGATTGTTGGGAAGAAAAAGCACGCCGAAAATAAAATCAAGTTAATAGATATTGTACATACATATAGACCAATTGGGATTAATAAAATGTTTAACAATTATCATTACTTCATTTTCGTTTAATTCCATGTTAATCACTGAAGGTTGAAATATAACCCCTTGCCACATTAATTTTCGAATTCTGTATACGCATTTCGACAACTAAGTTGTCATCATCAGCAGATAACAAAAATGTGTCGGCCCTGGTAAACTACGGCGAAAATCACCCGTACGAAAACAAACTCCGTACGATCCGTGCCGTTGAGAACCAAAATGTACACAAATTAATGTGGCAAGGGGTTATATTTCAATATTCAGTGATTAAATGAATCAACCACAGGCTCCCTCAAAATTACGTTTAATTCCATGCTTTAAAAACTTCTAATAATAAATTTATTCCGAAAAAACTGTTCCCTAAGTGGCATTGTGTTGTAATGGGTGTGTAGTAATGGGTGATCATTATGATGTACTTTTTTTCAATATTGATTTTTTGACAGATAAAGCAGGAGTCGTGTCAAATTTTCACGTTATTTTGGTTAAGTAACGTGTGACATTTTATTGTGGAAAGACTCAGCCTGGTACGGGGTCTACAAATTATTCAGCTGTATTACAAAAATCAGGGTTCCACCAGAAATGTGTTTCGTGCGCTTAAGGCAACTTATGGTGTACGTCATATGTGAGCAACAACAGGCCCGCTGTAAGATTTGATCCGGCCCGCGAGACATTTTGAAAAACCATCATGTCTGATATCTATCGCTAAAAATTATGAACACTACTTTAAAATGCATTACTTTTAAACGCGGCCCGTGAACGTATTTGCACATTAAAGTTTGCCCCACAACATGTCAAAGGTTGCCCATACCTGGTCTATGTAATCGGCCCACCGAATGCACAATTCGCTATACCATAGAAAAATTTTAAACGCAATTTTCATTATTAGATAATATGCCATCAAATAGATCACATCCAGTACGTAGTGAAGAAAATATAGTGATGGTAACTGAAAGTGTACTCGATAGCCGCGAAGAATCGATTCAACATAGATTTCATCAGCTTAGTTTGTCGTATGCCACAACTTGGCGGCTTTAAAAGTATACGAAATTCAACTCGTTCAGGAATTGAAGGCAGCCGACCTTTCGAATCTTCACCGTTTCAGTCTTGGGGCTCTTGAAAAGCTTGAAGAAGATCCACTGTATTCGATCAATATTTTGTTCAGCGATGAGATCTATTTCTGGCTTAATAGATATGTCAATAAGCACAATTGCCGTATTTGGAGTGAAGAGCGACCCGAAGAGGTTCAAGAGCATCTAGACAAAACCACAGCTTGATGTGGTTTATGGGCAAGTGGAATCATTGGTCCATATTTTTTCAAAAATGAAGACGGCAGCGGCGTAACTGTTAATGACGCTCGTTATCGCGCCATGATAACGGACTATTTACTGATTGAAATTGAAGCTCGTGATCTTGACGACATTTGGTTCCAACAAAATGACACTATTTTCCACACAGCCCGTGAAAGCTCGGCTTTATTGCGAGAACAATTTAGTCAACATTTAATTACATGTAATGGACCTGTGCAACGGTCGCCTAGATCATGTGATATCGCACCTTTAAACTTTTTCCTTTGGGGCTACGTAAAGTCGAAAGTATACACAGATAAGTCAACTACGATTGAGTAATTGGAAACCAATATTGCTCGCGTTATTCGCCAAATATCACTTGAAATGCTCGAACGCGTCATCGAAAATTGCAACCTCAGAATGGACCATGTCAGGAGCAGTTACGACCAACATTTGCAGGAATAATTTTTAAAAAATAAATATCAAGAGTGGTTCTTTCGTATGATAATAAAGAATACCAGATAAAAATGAAATTTTTATTTTTTTAATTGTTTGTAAAAAGTATCTCCAAATGATATAACGGTGAATTTAAAATAATAACTTTACCACGAGTCTTTCATTCTGGAAACATATTTCAATAATTAAGCTGTCTTTATCAGCGATAGAACATCTGTGTAGTTTTATACCAAAAACGATGTCTTTGTCAACTTATTTAAGGCAGTACAAACTGAACATATTCAGAAAAATTTGTAGCTTCAATAAAATATCGTAGAATGATTTAAGTAACGTATGTATATCAAAATCTGTTTATTCAGTAATGAATCATCATGTATTTTGTGCCCTCTCTCTGCTAATAAATAATAAAACAGGTTCATACGCGATAAATAAAGTACAGAAACATTTTAGTTTTTATTAAATTTATAATACATTACAACTATATAAGTATGTGTATGCTTTAGAACATATGTGGGCAACAACCGGCCCGCGGCCCGGATCCGACCGGCTGTAAGATTTAATCCGGCCCGCGAGACATTTTGAAAAACCATCATGTCTGATATCTATCGCTAAAAATTATGAACACTACTTTAAAATGCACTACATTTAAACGCGGCCCACGAACGTATTTGCACATTAAAGTTTGGCCCACAACATGTCAAAAGTTGCCCATACCTGTTTTAGAACATAACTGCATTTAAAGAAAATGAAATGTTCTTACATACGAGGGTAGTTTGACAAATAGTGAGAATGGAAAAGAAAAACGAATTTTTTAAATATAAAACAATTTTTATTTTTCAATATAATCTCCTAAAAGAGCGATAGATTTATTCCAACGGTGCTCCAATGCCCTTATGCCATCTCTAAAATGTGATTCCGGAAGGCTTGCAAAATACTCATTTACGAAGATGATAAACTCGTCGTTAGACGAAAATTTCTTTCCACCTAGTGCCGTTTTCAATTTTGGAAAAAAGTGGAAGTCGGAAGGGGCTAGATCCGGCGAATAAGGCGCATGCGGTACTAATTGGAAATGTAACTCGTGGATTTTGGACATCGCAACTGTGCTGGTATGCGAAGAAGCGTTGTCTTGGTGAAACAGAATCTTTTTCTTTGCCGTTCCTGGCCGTTTAGCACGAATCTCAACATTTAATTTTTATAGAAGTTCTGTATAATATTGTCCGTTTCTTGTGGAACCTTTCTGAAGGTAATCAATGAGCAAAATGCCCTTTGAATCCCAAAAAATTGATGCCATCACCTTGTTTGCCGATAAAGTGGTTTTCGCTTTCTTTGAAGGTGCAGAACCACGTTCTAACCATTGTTTCGACTGTTATTTAGTTTCGGGTGTATTGTAGTGTATCCAAGTTTCATCGCAAGTAACAAATCGCCTACAAAAATCAACCGGATTCCGCTTATAAAGGTCCAAACACTCATTGGAAATGCGCAAACGAGTGAACTTTTGATCAGTCGTAAGCAATCGCGGCACCCATCTTGCCGAAAGCTTGGAAAGGCCCAATTCTTTCGTTAAAATGTGGTGTACGCGTTCTGTTGAAATGTTTACCATGTCTGCTATGTCTCTCATTTTAAGTCGTCGATCTTGCGTAATAATATTATGGATTTTAATAATCATTTGCTTAGAAGTTACGATATTGGGTGCTCCAGAGCGCGCTTCATCAACACAGCTTGTTCTACCACGTTTAAATTCATTTACCCATCTACTTATTACGGCGGATGATGGAGCAGATTCACCTAATGTTTCCCGTAATTCATCTTTTATTTCGGTAGCTTTCATACCCTTAATTACGAAGTATTTAATCACCGCACGATACTCTGCTTTTTCCATTTTAACAAAACGACGTGTTTCTTCTTTTTCAATCAGCTGTCAAAAATAAAGTAATCCACCGATTTATCTAAATATCGGCATGTAAACATATAAATAGCCAACCTAAATTACAGTTCATTTGTTTTACCAAGTAGAGCGCCACCTATGTGTCATTCTCACTACTTGTCAAACTATCCTCGCATATGTATGTTACATGCTAGATCTTGTTAAAATATGTATATTATGTATGTATATAAATAAATCAATTCTAATATGACTACATAATTTTCAATTCTTCTTTACTTTGTTTTTCTTTTTTCCGCTAAAGACTTTTTTAATTGTTATAGAAAATATTTTAAGCAATATTATCATAGTTAGCACTAAAAATAACATTACGTCCAGTAAATAATATTGATACCACGTGAGTTTTAAAGAGGCCGATTTCAAATGCGGTGCGCCTTTGTGTTTAATAACGTATTCAATCCAATACACGGCTTTATCCATCTGACTAACTTGTTTATCCTTTAATAAAACAGATCTTCTTCTAGCACTCTCAGTGTATCTGAAAGGAATAATATATCACATATAAGCAAAAGAAAACATAATGTGAAATTGTTGATTATGAAATACTATCTGAATTGATATTTCGGGTGTTTCGATTTTTTGAAGGATTGTATAATTCGACGTGAATTTCAGACCCAAAAAAAAACTGATTCCTGCTTAACATTTCTTTCATGTATTTATCTTCTTCGAAGGTATTTTCACATTGACGAAGGCATTTTTCAGCCTGGTGAGGAAGCCTGCGTACTCCAATGATCTCGAGAGCTACGCCGGCGGTAGCGTAGCTACTAGTAGAGCCAACCTTGCCGGACAAGTCGAAAGTGAGGAATCAGACGAAGAGAGATAACCTGGTCCTCCAGGTTGGGGGTTGAGGTGATAGGCCGACTCATCACTCGTGAAAAAAGAATAACTAGCTAAAAAGTATAGAAGTAGCCTTGGAAGTAGTGATGGAATTATGGGAAAACGACCTAAGGCGAGGATACGGTTTATGACTTATGGAACATGGAATGTACAAGGCAGTCTTAATAAGATGGTTGAGATAATTTCTGAACTAGAGAAAATGAAGGTGGATATCATAGCATTTATTGAGACGAAATGAAAAGGCTGTGGATCAGAAGAAATAGGAAAGTACATTAACGGGTTCAGTGGAGCACCAAAAAAGCAAAGAAGAAAATGCGGAGTATTTCTTCTTATACATGAGAAATATAAAGGATACATTACAAACTGGGAACATCTAGACGAAAATATTTTGAAACTAAATATTAATCTCTAGAGTAGACGAATTACACTTATGGCGATATATTACTGGAAAATTTTAATAGAAAAACCGAATTAAAGATGAACGACGATGTGATAGGACCATACGGATAACCTAATATTAACGACAACGCTGAAAGACTGACTGACTTTTGTAGACAAAACAAAGTAAGAATCGGGAACGATTTCTATAGACATAAATGAATTCATAAGTTTACATGGGAACAACACAAAAGACAAATAAGATCTATTTTATACATATGTCCGAGGGTAGCCGTTTATATTTCGGGAACTGGCAACATTGTTAGTGTTGCCTCCGATCTGATGATTGCATCGTGAAGTTTGTCATTTTTGACAATATATTTACCTTGACAGTTTTATTATCCAGTCGCCATTTCTATATTGATAGTAACTTGAAAATTTTATTCAGCGAAAAAATGGAAATTTTCATAACTTTCGGCGTGGATTATCTCAACAAAATTGCATCAACGCGCTGAATTCTTTATATGGTGATGAAGCACCATCGAAAACTACAGTATATCGTTCGTATAGTGAATTCAAACTTGGACGGCGTTCTTTGAACGATGAATTTCGTGAAGGTCGTCCCACAAATGTTGTTATGTCGGAAAAATTAATGCAGTGTCTGAATTGATAATGCAAGACCGTCATGTGACATACCGTGAAAGCGAGGCATCTCTAGGTATTAGTAACACCAGCGTGCATAAGATCCTGCATTAACATTTAGTCGTTAAGAAACTATGTTCACATTGGGTACCACATAATTTGACAACCGCTCAAAAAAGGACTGGCGTCGATTGGTGCCAAGAAATGCACAAAAATACAATTGCGGTGCTTCAAAGAACATTTATAAATTCGTCACAGGTGCTGAATCTTGAATCTATACGTATGAGCCCGACAGTAAACAGCAGTCGACTGTGTGGGTATTCCAAGATGAGCCAAATCCAATAAAAGTTATTCGCGCTCGAAGCACATCAAAACAAATGGTCGCCTGTTTTTTTGGAAAAACCGATCACGTTGCAACCGTACCCTTAGGGAGTTGTAAAACGGTCAATTCCGAATGGTACACAATTATTTGTTTGTCAAAAGTTTTTGAAGAAATAAGGAAAATAAACCGAAAACGACAGATTATTGTCCACCATGACAATGCAAGCTCTCACAAGTCGGTTCAAATAACTGAATATTTGACCAGGCAAAACATTGTGTGTAGTGTGAAGATTGAACTTGTCTTAAAATCCTACGTAGTTGACCAGTAGTTTCAAACACACATTTACTAAATAAATTCATAAAGAAAATGAGCTTGGCGAGAAACAATGCTTGCCAATAGAATTGCTGAAACGTCAAATTACATAAATCCCTCACGAGATGGAAGTAACCAACATAATCCATATAAAAAGAAAGCATGAAATGTAAGGACGCCATATATTTTACACTTACGAAGGATTGCTTAAAATTTCTTCTAGAGCTTGTGCGAATTTTTCCTCTGTAAATTCAGTGTAAGGCACTGCAATACCGTAACCATTATTCATAGCATTTTGCATATTTAGAGATTGATCTCCATATACAGGAATACCCAAAATAGGAACTCCATGATGTAAACTCTCGGTTGTACTCAGCAAACCACCGTGTGTAATAAACAGCTTCACATTTTGATGAGCTGCAAAACGATTAAAGAATATAAAATGTAATTTTAATAATTAATCATTTAATGTATTCAAAACTTCAGATAATTCCTACAACAAACTAAAATTTAGGTTATCTATTCTATCGAAACAATAATACAAAGTAATGAGAAAGAACTATGTCCATTTCTCGGGTGAAAGTATAAAGCACTCATGTCCCTTTAAAAAACGATGACGAATTCAACATTTATTTACACCCGCCCCAATTGATTATTAATTGAGGCATCTCCACATCATTAACATGATGCAAGCTATCGGTAATGCCTGCATGTGTTCGCCTTCCACTGATTCCTCAAGATTAGAAGCACAATCCTTGATTATACAATTGGATAATCCACTATGACCTGTTGTATAGTTAGCCTTAAGGAGGTTTGTGGCTGTCCGTGTTTCGCTCTCTGAGAAGGTTCCTATGTAAAACTTGTCCAGACTTTCTCCAATAGTCGATGTGAATGAGACTGCCACGTAGATGGCATGCCTCTCAAAAAGTTTTAGCAAAGGCTTCAACTATTTTGTTTGGATCCGTTACCTCATCATCATCAAATCTCAAGCTACCGGGAATTTTTGAGGTTCCCTTCTTCTGTCCAATGAATCGCCAAAATATTTTATGGTTTTTAGGAATTTTTCCCTCAACGCCAGCTATATCTCGTAAGCATTGTCTATTTCGGATTTCATGAGCTTGTGCACTCGAATAAAACCATTTTTAAAGGCTAACGAGGTGGAGGATTTCCATTTCGTGTGATGAAATTCTTTCGAATTAATTAGGTTGGTTAGAGTTGAAGTATACAATGCAGAAAATCCATTTGGGGTAATGAAACACTTCGATGATCAAAATAAATGCAAGGTTGTAGAGCTGGCAACACTTCACAACGTGCAATGTAACATTTATACTTATGTTAATTCATTTTATAATACAATTTCGTTGTTCTTTCTTCAATGTATTGCCTTGTTGCCAAAAGTATAATGAAGAAATAGACGTATAAGAAAAATAGTGCAACAATTTTGGGATGTATGAGTTACACTAGAAGCTACCATTCATTCAGAAAAGTGACGCAATCATATTTATCTATAAAGAATTTCTGTTTTGTTTTATGAAGTTGTGCATAAATTTATTTTAATCTAATCTATTTCATCGGTATTATTAAATTAAATATGTGCTGATCAATCATTACGTAAATATAATTTTAACAATTCATGTGAAACGTTGATTATAATTGTGCTAAATCACGTATTACAACATTAATTGTACGCCACGTGTTATCGCAGGCATCAAATGTGAGTAATTTTGTTGTGCATTTATAAATAGATTTCTGCCTTTTGCATATAACTTAAATTCTCTAAGGTCTTCATGGATGAATATAAATTATAACATTTTCAGTAAACAAGAGAAATCGTCAATGAAGATTAGGGCTTATGCTATAGAACGCATTGTTACTCTATAGCTCTCCTCTTATGATCAAAGATACATTTACGAAGTTTTGAAATTATTAGCTTTAAATGCATGCATATCAGGCTCAGTAACTGTGGGTCACTTGTCAAGCACTATATAGAGCTGTTAAAGCTGGTTGTCCTGGTATTCCATGGTCCGATCAGATAAGACCGTTAGATCCTGAACTAAAAGCTATAAAATTGGCTGCAAGTATTATAGACTTTATATATTTTTTAATAAGTTCATAGCTCCTAATTTAGAGAAGATATGTTTACCAGGTCGACCGGAAAGTCATTACCAGTTTTTTCGTAAGAAAACTACATAATTTTCAAGAAAATGGAAAAGTTTATTTGTAGTGTGAGTATTGACTATTTGATTCTACACATCTTGCCCATCTTTCAGGTAATTTATAGATGCTATCCCAAAAAAACTGTTTGTTCTTTGAGAAAACCATTCATCGAGCCATTTTCTAACTTATGCCTCATCCAAGCGCTTTCAACGCTTGCTTGGACGGTTTTGCTGTATGAGACGGCGCGTTATTGTGCTATAAAATCACTTTAGCGTATTTATGGCCAATTCTGGATGTTTTTCTATCAATGCATGGTTCAAATTGATAATTCGTTGTCGGTAGCGATCAGTATTACCAAGTTTCAACAGTTCGTAATACACCACGCCGTTCTGGTCCCACCAAACACAGAGTATTGTCTTGCAACCAAAACAATTTGGCCTTGAAGTCGATAGGCCGGCTTCGCGAATTGATAACCATTTTTTTTACGCTTGGGGTTTTCGAAATAAATCCATTTTTCATCACCCGTCACTATTCGATGCAGATATGACTTCCGATCATACCTTTGAAGCAGCATTTCACAGATGATATTTCAATTTTCCATTTGCCTATCATTCATTTGATGTGGCACCTACTTTTCCATCTTTTGGATTTTGCCCATTGCTCGTAATCGGTCGCTAATCGCTTTTTTGACCACATTTAACGCTTTTGCCAATTATTTTTGAGTTTGGGTTGGGTAGTCATCCAATACCCCTGAAGTTTCGAATTTTCAAACTTTTTCGGTCTACCAGAACGTTTTTTGTCTTGCACATCGAAATCATCACTTTTAAATTGTGGAAACCACGCCTCACATGTTTCTAAGGTTGGAGCATGCTCACCGTAAGTTTTTGCCAGCAAATGATGGCTTTCAGTGGCTTTTTTCTTTTGATTAAATAAGAAAAGTAATGCGTGGTGCAAATGCACTTTTTCAGGCACGAAACTCAATATTTTTAAAGGGGTATAAATCTATGACAGTTTTACTTTCGCAAAATATAACATGTATGGCTTTGAAGTTTGATGTCAGTAGAATAAAATGACCTATGTGTCAAATCATTGCATATTTAAGCCTAGAGACATCTGTTGGAAAAACCTGTAATGACTATCCGGTACACCTAGTATGAAACCTTTTTTCTTCGTCGTATATAACTTTTGCATGAGATCAAACACAGTTACCGATGGGTCCCGCGTCAGCGTTTAACAGATGGTTTCTGTTTTTCGAAATATACTTTCATAGATATCTAATTAACGGTAATTATACATATTCTTAATCAAATATAAACAATCCGCGGTTACGTTATGATTATTCTCTAACACATGAAAAACTGTTCCATTGTTTCGGTGTTATCGAATCTTCTCCATGCATTTCTACATATTTTGGCAACTTCAGATAATCTCAATTGTTATTTTGAGCAAAAAGTTGAGCAAATAATACTGTTAACTCAAATTAATAGATAAATTATTTTAATTGCTTGCAATATTTTATATTGTTATTGTTTTTCTTTGATCAAATATTTACCTCTCATCAATCAAAACAAGAAGAAACTTAACGAGCTAACATTATAACCAAAGAAATTAGTCAGTAAATGGATATGTTCTTTTTATCTCACCTAATATATCTCGTTGTGGTAACCATTTCCTGATTTCTACATTATCAGGCTTGCCTGGCAAGTCATCTTCAAATTTCCAAAGAACCTTTTGTCTGAGTTTCGAAAGCACTCGCAAAATTTCTTCACGAGTTTTTAAAGGGATGTCTGTACTTTTTAAGTTAGAACCCATACTAAAGTAAATTACTCCATCACTAGCTTCGTCTAAATATTTTTGCAAATCGTCTGGCAACTTTTTAGGTTTCTGAACGTGAAAACCTCCAATTTCTACCATATTGGGCGTTAATAATGAAGGTTGCCCGTAACTAATGTCCGAATTAAATATAAACAGTGAAGTGTTGTACATCAAACTATAAATATCGGGGGCCCCTGGGACATATTTTTGAACAAGTTTGTTTTGTTGTGGGAAGTAGTATAAATAATCGAATAACTTTTGCAATGCAGAGAAAAAGAGATTGTAAACTCTCTGCCAAAATGTCATTTCTTGTGAATAACCAAGAAACAAATGCGGCATGTATGAATATATATTAGGGCAACCTGTTATATGATTTCCCAAAATACTAGGTGCGTTCGTCGAAAGATATATCGAAGGAGCTTTTAAATGGTACGCTATACTTTGTAATGCTTCACTGTAAAAGTGTTCCAATATAACTACATCGTAAGTCTCCTTTCCATGTAAAATACTTTGGATAGCTTCATGTCCAAGAGTAAGATCAGTAAAATTTAAACCCACATATCCAACGAAAAACATCATCAGAGGTTTAGGCATGTGGAAAAATTCGAATATATTGACTTCTTTCTTCTTATCTGAAACAAATAAATAGCTAATTTTTAACTAGTTACAAATTCAAATATTTTGTGTCGGAAGTTATAAATTCGATTTAACAGAAAGCTACTACTTTTTAGAAATTAGAAAAAAATGATTTTATGATTAGAGTTGTGCACTTTGTCCAGAATCTAGGGATGTAGCGTGGGGACACTTGACCGGTACGAATAGCAACAGTGTCCGTAGTTATAGTACGAAGATAGTCGTTTATATTTCGGGAACTGGCAACACTGTTAGTGTTGCCTCCGATCTGATGATTGCATCGTAAAATTTGTCATTTTTGACAATACATTTACCTTAACGGTTTTATTATCCGGTCGCTATTTTTATTATTGACAGTAACTTGAAAATTTTATGTCAGCGATTATTTTTCATAACCTTCGGCGTGGATTATCTCAACAAGAATGCATCGAATAGCTGAATTCTTTATATGGTGATGAAGCACCATCGAAAACTACAGTATATCGTTAGTATAGTGAATTCAAACTTGGACGGCGTTCTTTGGACGAGGAATTTCGTGAAGGTCGAGGTATCTCTAGGTATTAGTAACACCAGCGTGCATAAGATCCTTGGACGAACAATTAGCCATGAAGAAGCTATGTTCACGTTGGGTATCACATAATTTGACAACCGCTCAAAAAAGGACTCGTGTTGATTGGTGTCAAGAAATGCACAAAAAATATAATGACGGTGTTTCAAAGAACATTTATAGAGTCGTCAAAGGTAATGAATCTTGGATTTATACGTATGGTACGATGGTACGATGGTAAACAGCAGTCGACTGTGTGGGTGTTCTAAGATGAGCCAAAATCAAACAAACGTTGTTCGCGCTCGAAGCACATCAAAACAAATGGTCGTCTGTTTTTTCGGAAAAACCGGTCACGTTGCGACCGTGCCTTTAGATATTTGCAGAACGATCAATTGCGAATGGTACACAACTATTTGTTTGCCAAAAGTTTTTGAAGAAATAAGGAAAACAAACAGAGAACAACAGATGATTCTCCACCATGACAATGCGAGCTCTCACAGGTCGGTTCAAACAATTGAATATTTGACCGGGCAAAACATTGAATTAATGAGCTATCCATCGTACAGCCTGATCTAGCACCCTGTGATTTCTTTTCATTCCCACACGTGAAGAATAAACTTCGTGGTCAACGGTTTTGTATGCTGGAAGAGGCAGCTGAGGCATTCAAAACTCATATTTTGGAGATACCGCCTTCACCGTGGCACCAATGCTTTTCGGATTGGTTTAAACGAATGCAAAAGTGCATTGATTTTCAAGGAGAATATTTTGAAAAGCAATAAAACTATTTTCGATAATAAAATTTTTTTTTGTATGCTATTCCCGAAGTATAAACGGCTACCCTCGTATTATGTGGATGTATACAGATCGATCACTGTTACGCGGTAAATATAATGATTATTCAACCTACATCATGAGGCCCGCGTACTATAGTAAATTAAGTAGTAGGCATTTATCCGCTTAATATTCGTTAATGGTGGATAAAATCGGTGAAAGAACTACAGCATCAGGTGTGTTTCGATATTTGTTTCAGCAAACTGTACTCTCCGTGATAAAAAAAGGGGATACTTGTTGTTACTTCATTTTGAAGAAAATAAAAAAAAACACAAGGACAGATTTACAAATTTTATTGTGTTAATGCACCTGATAGAGCCATAGTATGGTGAAACGATATCGTAGTGCAACAATAAAATTATGAAAATTTAGATTATTTATTCTCAAAAAATCTTAATTAAAACATCAAAAGATATAAAATTCATTCGTCTAACCTTCAGCCATTTCTACAAAGCCAGTCAAAACGACGGATTTAAAATTTTTAATAGGTTTTTCTTCCTTATACGGTGCAACGAATGTGACATCGTGACCTCTATCGGCCATTTCCTTCAATAATGTAAACCCGATTGTGTAATGACTGTGAGTAATGCCAGGGAAGATGCATAATATTTTCGCGCCACTTGCTAAAGTCAAAAGGCAACAAATAATTGTTATTAATAACATAATTTAATCACTCAATATCACACAAAGAAAATTACACAAAGCACTAAAAAAGCAATAACAATTTAATAAAAAACGATAGAACGTTGGATTCACTCGTAGTTAGGTAATATATCTGTACAAAATATATTCTAATTTTTTCACTCCATGTGTGACTAACCCTAAAACAATTGAGGAATAGAATTTATCGAACTGATAATTATTCTCACTTCACACAAGTAATAGATACGGTTAAACTCATCTACAAATAGAAATACATTATTATATCATTTCGATAATATCTACAAAGATAATGTTGAAATTATGTCAATTACTTTTTTAGTATTTACTTTATAGATTGCTCAAAACGCAACTCGATACATTTTCATTTCTATTTTTGTATTGTGTAAACGTAGTTATTTTTCGGTTTGACTGTAGTTACATCATAAATCAATGAATAATAAAATGATCAAATAGAATGATATATGATACTTTATGAACACGTGTGTATATGTACTTTTCCATAATAAAGGATTCTCATAACGGTAGGATGCAGAACAAAGTTCCCATAAAGGAACTACTGTCATCAACTACTCGTCCGTACAACCTCGCGGCAAAGGCTTGATACGAGCAGTTGTTCCATTCGTTTGCTGGTACAGTCAAAATTGTGTTTTAGAAGGTATCGACTGCTCCTTCTGACGACTGGAACCTTTGACCACGCAGTCCGTTCATGTTTTTCGGAAAGGTAAAGAAATCGTTGGGACTTAGGTCCGTACTGTATGGAAGATAGTCCAACAATTCGACATTTTGATGTGTCGTTTTTTGATCTTGTAGAGGAATTGTTGCTACAAGACCTGCTTTCGAGACAAATGGTTTGGTTTTCACTTAAGCACTCTTCTGTAGGCACTGTAGTTTTAAAATCGGGATTCTTATTAAAAATGCACAGAATTTATCGGTTGCACGGGTACTTATATTATGTGTTAGATTTCCCAACGAGGCTTTCGGACGATGTACTATACACAGGACTTCACTCACTGTTTTCTAATCGGGAAATGACTCGTAAAACAATCGAGTAATTTTCGGAAATTTGCTTTATTTGTATTTAGATTTCGATATTTGTTAACAGTTTCTGGCTTAATGGAATTGCTCGAGCTTCTTGTTAATTGAATTTAAAAATACAAGGTTTTAAAATGTCGAACTGTTTCTCGCAGTATATTACTGCTGGAAGCCATATTCCTCACCTCGTCAATACCGACAATAGTGGCAAAGAATTACCCAGACAAGAATTTTCGAATTCGCAAATATGTTTGGGAAATTGAATAAAAACCTGTTTGGTGGAAGTTATTAATTTATCCATTTTTAAATAGTTGTTTCTAATACACTCTGCTACCAGATGAATTGTATGGAGCAAACATATTAAATGGAGCATTTTAGGAAAAGATTGCTTTAATATTTTGCAAACTTTAATTGTTTTTGAACAGCCATCTTGTAACCAACATTACAACTTATGTTGACGAAATTTCCCAACATTTTTTACAGTTTGCTTTCTGTAGTCTCCGTTTGCTTTTTGTAATATTTTACTACATAAAAGAGGAGGCAACAAAGTCTTAGTATTCATGAAATTTTATCGCTTTCTAAAATGCTTACTAATACATTCACATTCGTAATACACCACGCCCTTCTGGTCCCACCAAACACAGAGTATTGTCTTACAACCAACACAATTTGGCCTTGAAGTCGATGGGCCGGCTTCGCGAATTGATAACCATGATTTTTTACGCTTGGGGTTTTCGAAATAAATCCATTTTTCATCAGCCGTCACTATTCGATGCAGAAATGACTGCCGATCATACCTTTGAAGCAGCATTTCCCAGATGATATTTCAATTTTCCATTTGCCTATCATTCATTTGATGTGGCACCTACTTTTCCATCTTTTGGATGTTTCCCATTGCTCGTAATCGGTCGCTAATCGTTTCTTTGACCACATTTGACGCTTTTGCCAATTATTTTTGAGTTTGGGTTGGGTAGTCATCTAATATCCCTACAGTTTCGAATTTTCAAACTTTTTCGGTCTACCAGAACGTTTTTTGCCTTGCACATCGATATCATAACTTTTAAATTGTCGAAACCACGCCTCACATGTTTTTATGGTTGGAGCATGCTCAGCGAAAGTTTTTTCCAGCAAACGATGACATGTGATGACATTACAACTTATGTTGACGAAATTTCCCAACATTTTTTACAGTTTGCTCTCTGTAGTCTCCGTTTGCTTTTTGTAATATTTTACTATATAAAAGAGGAGGCAACAAAGTCTTAGTATTCGTGAAATTTTATCGCTTTCTAAAATGCTTACTAATACATTCACAACAGTATTTTTTTAGCATCTCTAATCTCATTAACCTATAGCCATCTTTTTTAATTTTCTGTCTCCGTCTTTATAAAATCGTCTTCATTAGACATTTTTAACTTGAAAATGCTTCAGTAACACATTCTTAAGCAGTTGCAATCATGTTATAGGACACCCGGTATATAATAAAAATATTGTAGTAATACTAATTCTGCTACATCCTTATGTTCTAAGCGTAAATACATCCTTCAACGCAACAAGGCTTATATGGGACGACGATTTAACTTTCTAGTTCAGTATTAGGCCACCTAATTTACCAAAAAAGTATATAAAAAACCAGGTATTGTGCATGTATTAATAATTGTAAACATATTATTTTACAACATAAGTACATTGTACATATATATGATGATTGATTTGATATCAAGATATGGCGTTTAGCTAATGTAACATGGCCTAATTTTAAATAAGTTAAAAGCCAGTGTCATATGCAGATTCCAAATACGACAATGCAACTTAATAGTAAATTATTGAGTCAGTATTTAGCGCCACATACAATTCCCGACAGAACTAAAATAGACATACTACTTCAACGAAAGTTTGAATTTAAGGTACAAAAATTTACTTAATTTTTATTCCTCTTATTAAAGTACAAAAATAAAATGATATTTAAATCAAGTTAGTTCAAATATTGCACATTTTTGTACCTATAAGAAGAATTAAAAGTAATATTAGCAATATAGAGTAATGAATAATGACTTCCTTTTTAACTTATGTACATGTGGATAATAAATAAAAAAAACAGTTTTTTTGTATTATGTAACTAAAACAAGCAGTTTTCGTCAAGACAATTAATTTACCAGCAACAGTTTCTGTATATTGTGCCATCTTTTATCCCCGTATAGATATAAAACACTATCCCACTAGTTTCCATTACATTATTCTTATTGGGTCGGTGTACGACAATGACCTTAAAACGAGTTGGTTGCTTAATTTTGAGGAATTGACTCTAATATAACGTTGAAAGTTCTCATCTAAATTATTTGAAATATTTAGTCTCATTTATTTCTTATCATGTCTACATGTGAAATCTGTCATACTACATTACTATATTAATTAAATAAAATTAATTTCAATATATTTATCACATGATTACTACGATCACGTGCTTTGTTAGCATGTACTACTTTTATCTTTAAGACGATTCATTTAATTTATTTTATATCACAATGCGTATTTTTATTCTACACTTGATTTTGTGCTTTTGTTGTGTAAATGGACTCAAAATCTTAGCAATTTCACCGGTTGTTGCACACAGTCACTATGTTCTTGGAAACAGTTTGGCGAAGGAGCTGGCAGCAAGAAGACACGATGTTACGTTCGTATCACCCTTTCAGGAAAAGGAACCTGTTAAAAATTTACGAACTATCGTTTTGACAGGATTTGTAGAGAAGTCGATCGGCAAGTACTTAATAATATCACAGTCATTTGTATGTAGAAATACAGTTGAAATTGGTTATAAAATACAGTCTTTAACTTTATTTTTGTATACTGTATTTTCATAAAAATTCTAGTTCGTCATTAAAATCTTATAAAAAATACATAGTTTGATAATAACATTTCTTAACAGACGGGAGAAAATACAGTAAATTTAGATACTCTTAATTTTTATAAAAGTATCTAAGAGAATGTAAGAAAATATAATGTTAAATATGTAAATATGTATTCTTTTCTTTCTCAGTATCTTATTCGTATTATTTTAATTATAAATTTTATTCATTTGCATTCAGGTTTTCGACAAGTATGAATAATAAAACAGTTATACCCGGTTGCACCGACCTCTGTTAGGAAAATGTTAAATAATCGTAGTTGGGTCGACTATGATTATCGGTAATAGCGAACGTTGTTAAAAAATCGTCCATAGTATCTCAATTAAATCCCATGTCAACATTTATCTGTTAGCAGGTCGTTTAGTATTAAATAAATTCGCCTTCTAAATAAAACGATTTCAAGTTTGTAATATAAATAAATAACTTGTTTGCTTTGTGAATCAATTATACAATGAACGTATTAAGTTATGATGACAATACAACTTCCATCTTCATCTGCTGACGAAGAATTTGTAAAATTAATAAATATGTTGCCACGACCAAAAATATATCGTCCAGTGGAACAATATGATGAAACAGAATTTAAGATGAGATCTAGATTTCCAAAAGAAGTTGTACATTAAATTATCAGTTTGACAAAAATGATTTCGAATTTAATACTACAATACTTATCAGTAACTCTTTATCCATATCCGTAAAATTAGAAGTCTTATCACGTTTATCAATTCTTTATTTGTGATCAACAATTAATAATAAATAACACCAAAATGTTCTAAATTCTACACTCAAGTTTTTGTTATACAACTTATTGCGTCACGAACCTTAACGACGTAGGTAGCGTGACATCGTAAGTAACCAATTATCTGATTTGTGTTAGATTTCTGTTGGTACAACTGGGAAGAAATTTAATCAGAGTTAGCTAACGTAGACTAGCAAACATATGCCCGGTTGCCCCAATATCCATGATTATGTTTGTTAAACTAAGGAGCCAACTCGAATTAAAATTCTTCCTAGTTGCAGTAACAGAAATCTAGCACAAGTTAGTTAATTGGTTGTTTGTTAATCTGTCACACTACTTACATTATTAATGTTTGTAACGTGTTTTCATATTAGAAGCTGCAGTGTAAACAGCACAAGATACTAAGGGCCATCATGAATGCCCTCTGGTTTGTTATTAACCGGCAGGCACACACCGATCTGAATTTTCCCATCACGGAATTTTCTAGGAATGTGGCAAGGGCCTATTTTCAAGCAATCCTCTGGTCTCACACATCAACGTCAAATTCCTACACGGCAGCACAGATGCCTTCAAAACAATAACAATAAGGTGCGGACGTATCCAAAACATTGTATTTATTTCAGAGTACCAATAACTCTGAATTTGAGTATATAAATTTGCTATTTTTGTAATAAATTACACCAAAACTTAAGAGTATTCTATTTCCACAATAAAAGTAATGGATTCTCTTAAATCGATTATGATTTTTAAATTCTTGTAGACGGGATATTAATTTTATTACAAACAGAAAGATAATTAGCAAATGAACTCCGCTAAGTTGACAATCATCAAGTGAAATAAGAAATTCCATCTACCAAAGTACGTTTGCTCTATCGATAATTTTGTCCTCATTTTAAAATTTAATGACGTTTTTACTTTGTAATAAAGTGTTACACTTAATATTCAATAATACGTGGGCGAGGTGAAAAGTTCTCGGCCTGACAATGAAAGACTGCGATTTAAATTTAAAAAATTATTTTATTTCTCTACATAATCTCCCTTGAGTTCAACACACTTGGCCCAGCGTTTTTCTAACATCAATATTCCTTCCCGGAACTGAGAGTCTGGAAGGCTGTCAAAATATTCTTCTACGGTCCTTTCAACTTCTTCGTTGGATGTGAATCGCTTTCCAGAAACAAATTTTTTCAAATTTGGGAATAGATGGAAGTCTGAGGGTGCCAAATCAGGAGAATAGGGAGGATGGCCGAGAAAATCGTACCCCAAATCACGCAATTTTCCCATCGCCAACGCACCCTTGTGTGCGGGTGCAGTGCCCTGATGAAAAATGATTTTTTTCTTCTTCAAACCAAGCCTCTTCTCGCGAATTTTGGCATCCAGCTAGTCAATAAGATTAGAGTAATACGCGCCTGTAATTGTTCTGCCTTTTTCAAGGTAATCAATTAACAAGATTCCTTTTGTATCCCAAAACACACTGGCCATGACTTTTCCGGCAGATGCGATCGACTTCGCTTTCTTTGGCGCTGAACCACCGACTTCCACACACTGCTTCGATTGCTGTTTCGTTTCTGGCGTGTAGTGGTGGACCCATGTCTCATCCATGGTGACAAATCACCGCACAAAATCGGTCGGATTCTTGTTAAATCGGTCCAAAGAATGCTCCGAAAATCGTTTGCGCATTTCTTTCTCATATCTAATTCGTTGTGCAAAATGTTTCGCACCCTTTCTTCCGATATCCCCACAGCCTCAGCTATCTCACTCACTTTCACTCACCTATCGTCCAACACAATATCATGTACTTTTTTGATGATTTTTGGTGTGGTTGCGGTTTTTGGCTGTCCTTCACGTGGGTCATCTTCGAGGGACGTACGACCACGTTTAAATTCAGCTGCCCACTTTTTAATGGTTGACATCGAAGGATCAGAGTCCCTGTACACTTTTGTCAACTTCGGATGAATTTCCATAGGGGTTAAACCATCCAAAACAAAGAATTTTATAACAGCGCGATATTCAAGTTTATCCATTTAAAAAATAACACGCACGACGTCTACTACAAAAATTCTTGCAAACAAACTACTTGAGAGAACAAGTTGAAAGTTTTCATATGAACTAAAGACACATGCAGCCACGCAGGAAACATAAATTTTTATTAATTGTAACGCCATCTCTATGTCAGGCCGAGAACTTTTCACCTTGCCCACGTATCGATAAAGATTTGAATTGCACCTTGTTACAAAAGTATCAATGTACATATAATGACGGTGTAGTTTGTGAGATTTATATAATACAAAATCTATACTTTATTGTGTGTTAATAGCAGTTTCTATTTCTAGAAATGCATGGAAATCGCAATATGTTTTCGCTTGCTGACATGTCAGTGTTTATGACGATTCCTTTCTTGGGAGAGATGGGTAATATAATAGTAGATACAACGTTAGGTCATGAGGAAATTCAAAAACTATTGAAAAGTGACGAGAAATTCGATGTGGTTATATTCGAGCAATTTGTTAGCGATGGATTACAAGTGATCGCCCATCATTATAAGACACCAGTTGTGGTTTTATCTTCCGTTGAACCGTCTGTATGGACGAACCATTTAGTAGGCAACCCTGACATTCCCTCATATATGACCAGTATTTATCTAGAGCCACCAGTACACACACGTTTTCTTAGAAGAACTTATAATACTTTATTGTACCTAGTACAAAAGGTGTATGATCACCTGTACTTTTTCCCTAAACAAAATAAAATTATACAAAAGTATTTTCCACATGCTCCGCATATTTACGAAATGATGTACAATACCTCATTAATACTTTTAAATTCAGACGAAGCTTACAGTTCACCAGTACCAATGACACCTAACATGGTTCCAATAGGTGGAATTCACGTCAAACCTCCAAAGAAACTGCCTGATGATTTACAAAATATTTTGGACAATGCCAAGAATGGTGTTATCTATTTTAGTATGGGAACTGTATTGAAAAGCAAAGATTTCCCCCTAGCAAAGAAAAATGCAATTTTGACAGCTCTATCAAAACTAAAACAAACCGTTTTATGGAAATATGAAGAGGATTTATCTGAAATACCAAAAAATGTGATAATTCGTAAATGGTTGCCTCAGTCGGATTTATTAGGTATGTATGTGCTCGTTCGGAAATATTTATATTTATTTGAGCTTACGTTGTCATTTAAAATAAACTTAATTAAACCTCTCTCAGAAGAAAGGGCATTACATACATTTTGAAATCCGTACTAGCCTATACTATTACCAAGGTATCGGTCTCTCTCAGCCGTATACGTAGTCGATCGCCAACGAGCTTAATCCGACGCAAATAAGGCAAATTAATCTCGGAGAGTAAATCATCTATCTCTGATAGTGCAAACAGTGCTCTGTGTCATCTTGATCAAGAAAATATTGATTAGTATTTGGAGGAAATAATTTCTGTATTAATGTTATCCACACCATACGACCATATTTGGATGATATAAGGAGTTTCCATAAGAAATCCACCTCGTCAATTATTGAAGGAAGATGTGCGGGTTCGATAGGTATGTAAGTTATTGAAATGTAGACGAATATCTGGGCATCGGTGCGCAGGCGGTTGTTGTTAATCTGCACAAGCACCAAGTGAAGAAAGACTGTTTTCTTTGGGCATTCCTTGGCGTAACTGACGACTAGATAGATAACCAGGAAATAATTTCTGTATTAATGTTATCCACACCATACGACCATACTTGGATGATATAAGGAGTTTCCATAAGGAATCCACCTCGTCAATTATTGAAGGAAGATGTACGAGTTCGATAGGTATGTAAGTTACTGAAATGTAGACGAATATCTGGGCATCGGTGCGCAGGCAGTTGTTATTAATCTGCACAAGCACCAAGTGAAGAAAGACTGTTTTCTTTGGGCATTCCTTGGCTTAACTGATGACTAGATAGATAACCAGGAAATAATTTCTGTATTAATGTTATCCACACCATACGATCATACTTGGATGATATAAGGAGTTTCCATAAGGAATCCACCTCGTCAATTATTGAAGGAAGATGTGCGAGTTCGATAGGTATGTAAGTTATTGAAATGTAGACGAATATCTGGGCATCGGTGCGTAGGCGGTTGTTGTTAATCTGCACAAGCACCAAGTGAAGAAAGACCGTTTTCTTTGGGCATTCTTTGGCTTAACTGATGTCTAGATAGCAAGACTTATTTTATGGTATCGCGAAATGGTCGAGAATTTAAAAACTAAAACATTTGGTTATATTAATAGAATCTTGACAAGTGATGTACTCACTAAAGCATACGACAAATTGTGACTCTTCAAAGATGAAGACACATTCGTGTCTGTGGGGAAATCTTTATCCGTTAAGGAGAAAATGGTGGCCATCTTTTTATCGTAAGGAGTTCTAGAGTTCGTGGTTTTGGAAACATAAAAGATAGTAATCGCAAAATGGCACACCAAGGAATGCCTACCTAGAGCTGTTGAAAATCTCAAAAACATTTGTCCTCGTTTTTTTCCACCGCTACAAGGCTCCTGCTCATTGATCCAGCATCTGTACTGAGCCCTTAATAGGAACCGCATTAAAGGTGATGGAATATCCATCCTACATCCCGGATCTCCCTACATGCAATTGCACTCGTTTGTCCATGTGAAGAACAGGCTAAAGTCTTCCCAACGACAAGGATCTTCATAACATGTGAGACCACGAGTTAGTTGGAGGTTCGATAACTCGTTTTTAAGAATGGACGAGTGTATAAAATGTGGAAATTATTGAGATCGCTAAATTTAAAGCGCCTCCCAAAACTTTGTAGTTCTCGTTGTATCATGCAACATTTTTAGCCTTGCAAAACAACAAAAAAAGAAATTTCAAATGTTCCATTTGAAATTTCTTTAATTTAAACTAAAAATCTTACACCTTGTGTCGTTTCAAACGAACACAGAATAGAATGGTTTCTCGTACCTTCTTCGTGTAAATTGTTCAAGTATCAACTTATATACATTCTACGTCTTTCCAGTACAAGGAGAAACCACCTTTATCGAAGTTGTATTTGTAATTTTTAGACATGAAAACATCTTGCTGTCTTAATTTATACTTTAAAAATCTACGTTACTAAATTTCATATTTCTAGAGCTATTTAATTCTAATGGCTACCTAAAATACAAATTTTTTTATATATTTTCTTAATTAATTTTATTTTAACTATGTGATATAATCTCATTAAATGGAGAAAAAGCTACGTGGAAATAAAATGAAAACAAAACTTCTTTTTTTACATCTAACAAAAAACTGAAACTTATTTATAACCTATAAATATATATACATAATTCTTCTATTAATATTTATTTATTTAAAACAGCTCATCCAAACGTACGATTATTTATAACCCATGGAGGATTGCTCAGTACAATTGAAACATTGCATTGTGGTGTTCCCATTGTTGGTATACCAGTAGGTGCCGATCAGAAATTAAATATGGCAACAGCTTCAAGCAGAGGCTATGGTATAATGATACACTATGATGATCTTACAGAGGATAATTTGTCAAAAGCCGTGAATGAAGTATTAAACAATCCTATGTAAGTAATATTTGAAAAGATTTTCATTAATATTACACTTAATTTGAATGGAATTATCCAACTTTAAGTAACAAATTCTTATTACATTGGGTACAGAAAATAGTATAAATAAAAAAACTGGCCGTTTTCTATGTGACTATTCAACGTCACATAGTAGCGTATACATAAAAATAATGTATACGTCCACTTCCGCTGTCTATACTACGAGGATAGTCTGAAAAGTTTCCATCCTATCCTAGAAACAAGTATTTTTGTCAACATGGTCTTCTTGTAAGTCTATATACTTTTCCCAGCAATACTATAATCTCTTTAGTCTGTTCAAGTAGTAGTCATAGCATCTTGTTCTCCAAAATTGACGTTTACAAATGTGATGTCCTCCTCATTCGATGAAAATCTCTGTCCTCCGAGTGAAGTTTCGAGTCTAGGGGACAGAAATTGTTGCTGGGCTTAAATCTGATGAATACAGTGGATGGTCAATCAATTCGAACCTCAATTCGGAAATTTTTTCCGTAGCGACAATTGAAGTGTAATGGTTGGAACTAAACTTTATTTTACTTCAAATGTGTCTGTTTCCATGCAATTTTTGCCTCTAGAGTAGTATGCCCCCGTTATTATTTTTTCTATTTCAATATAGTCGATTAACACAATATCATGACAATCACAATAAACAAGTTGGCATTACTCTCTTGGCCGATGGAATAGTCTTCACCTTTTTCTAAGCTGATTCACCGTTCCCACTGTTTCGAGATTGCAGTGGTGTTGTATCCAAGCTTCATTTAGACGTTATTAATCGACGTTAAAACTCCGACGAATGCGTTCTTGGTCCTGAGTGAGTAAACGCAGCATACAACGTGCGGTTAGTCTTTTCATGACAAATATGTTCTTTCGAGATGTTCACAGCCCCTGTTACCTATCTAACCTTAATTCGATGATCGTCTAGCACTATTTGGTGAATTTTTCTTACGTTATCGGTGGTGGTTGTAGTTCTTGGCAGTCCCGAGTATTTATCTTTAACCAAGCTGATACAACCACATTTAAATTCAGCTGTCCAAATGCCATTACAACAAATGACCCTGCAGAGTCACCGTAAATAGCGTCCATCTCACTTTAGTATGCATAGGCGTGTAGCCTTTCAAATGCAAAAATATAATGACGTCTCGAAATTCGTTTTTTCACACATGCTCAATTATATTACAAGATTATTTTTGAGGAGTAACGTCATGTCAAGTTTTCAAATTACCCTCGTAGAATAAATAGGCATAAGTATGCTGGTAATCTTGTTGAATGTGTTTTTCATTGTTCTCAGATATACGCAGAATATAAAACATGGATCGAAAATATTACGAGACCACAGAGACAAGCCTGGAGACAGAGCAGAATTTTGGATTGATTACGTAGTCAGACACAAGGGAGCAAAACATTTAAGATCGGCAGCCTTAGAACTATCTTGGTACCAGCATGTGTCGCTAGATGTTATATTATTTTTAACAGCTGTCACGATAATATTGTTTCTTATATTTTACTTCATTATTAGATGGCTGTTGGGTAGAAAAAAGCCACCAAAACAGAAAAAGAATTAATACAAATATAATAGATATGTAGGGTCGGCCTTATATAATTAAAACTCCCACTAACGAAATAGTATACATTTAAATGAAACATTCATAATTCATACAAGAATATCTTTCATGCCACTCTTACTTTTCTCTTCTTGTATTCCCAATATCCTTCTAATCTTACTCACCAATAATGGCAAACTTAAATTTTAAAATACTATACTGCAGAATTACACTTTTTGATTATAATGTAATGACACAGCATTACCAGTAAATATTTTCCACTTTCATATTTGTGAAATCAGGAATTTTGTATTACTATTATAGCTGAGTAAAATATAATTTTTACCTAAATATTTTAGTAGTTTCTCTGTAACTGAGACATTTATGTATATAAAAGAAAGTGTTATAGATTTGATAATAAAATACTTCAGTTTTACTCTTCCTTTTCAGGGCAAATTATATAAAGTAGGATCA
Source organism: Dermolepida albohirtum (assembly GCA_031893035.1). Classification (NCBI taxonomy): domain Eukaryota; kingdom Metazoa; phylum Arthropoda; class Insecta; order Coleoptera; family Scarabaeidae; genus Dermolepida; species Dermolepida albohirtum. The sequence goes on along the minus strand of JAVIWB010002198.1, from coordinate 212,117 downwards.
ACACTGACTGTTGAAAAATTGGATATTAAATATTTAACTTTATGTTTATTGTGTATTAGCATCGTGTATAGGTGTAATATTAAATAGTACCTCAAAAGCATTCATTGTTTTAGTTGCTAAATTATTTAAAAGTAAATATATATTGGCAACACTGTATAGTTGATATGGATTTGTTGAATACTGAAGATAATTTAATAGCTTTTATAAGTGAATAACTAAATGTTGTATGTAAAAAGTAGAAGCAAAGAAAAGATTTCATACTTTTGCATTATTTACTGCAGCATAAAATTACCATAAACTTTATTTTAAATTTATAATTGCTATTTAAGTAAACATTGTTGTAGGACTAAAGCATGTGTTCAAAATTATCACCGTCAACCTGTAAGCACAATCCACTCATCACATATTAGTAAAAACCTTTTGTAATACCTCCACATTTATATTGTGTATTTCTTCTGTTATTGAATGCTCAAATTCCTCCAAAGTATGCAATATGTTGCTAAAAACTTTGCCTTTCAAATATAGACAAAAAAAATCTAGTGGAGTCAAGTCTGGAGAATTTGTTAGCCAACTTCCTTTGTTAATTAATTTTTCCTCAAAAAATTCTCTTAAATAATTTAAATTAGCATATGCTGTATGTGGTGTAGCACCATTTGTTAGAGGTAACTGTCATGCAATTCATCCACATCGAGATTATCAATGAAAGGTTATAATATATGTTCTCTACATCTAGCTGCATCACACGACATGTTTGCATGACATAGCAACCCAAACTCCAACTTTTGCAGGATGCAAACTTGTTTCTGAAAACAAGTGGATTTTCAAATGACCATATTTAATAATTATAACTATTGACATGTCTAGATAAGTGGAACTAAATCACATCTGAAAAGAAACTTATCTAATATCTCATTAAATATATTGCCAGTATTTTCTTCGAGCACCAAAATCATGACCATAATTGTTGGTGGGCTGATGTATAATCTAAATTCAAGGTATTTCTAAAGTGCTGCATGAGCACTACCATAGAACTCACATATGATAAATATATTATTTATTTGTATGTTTTGTTTAAGAAAGATGCCTACTTGTACTGTGCAGATAATTTTCTTAATAATTTATGAGGACTACCTTGGAATCTATTACATATATCTGCCAAGGTATCCTCAGTTAAAACAGTAGTTGTATTTTTTCATTTACGTTTTAATACGCTGCTTGTTTCCATAACTTGTTCTATGAGCCTATTTTTATGCTTGACAAATGTGTCACAAATAATTTCTTCCTCAGGATACCTAGTTGTAAATTGATTTATGCCAGATTGGAGCAAGTATATTCACTTTTCATCTCCATCTAGCGACCTACTACGAAAATGGGTCATTGTTATAAATTTCTCCTGATCTACAGAGAATGGCATGCCAAAACTCAATATTCACCGCTAATAATGTATTGATAAATACAAAGTATAAACAATGAATGAAAGTAAGCAACTAGTAAAAATAGACGTAAATAACAAGATATAAAATAACTGAGAAGGTAAACAAACTACATAATCAAGATCGGTAACTATAAATCATGAAACAACCTTAGTTTAGGGACTTTTAAAGTACCACTACAGGATACTTGAGTTGCTCACGCCGTATTTCAAGTACTATTTACTGGAATAAAAGAAAATTTAATATATAACAATTATAGTATTTACAATCATATATATAAGTCGCTACGCTTCCAACAATACAGCTAACTTACTTTTAACGGTGAACTTCAATAAACTTAATAAGCTAAAATATCTACATTCGAATTATCAACTTATTTATATTACAACAGATTCTTGGAATTTTTATTCCATCAAGAGTTTAAAAAATTCAAATTGGTTTCCCCCAAATAATTTAATCTATATAGTGGAAAATTCTTATACCTAATATATTAGTACTGGAAGTAGCCTGTAGATGTCAGAAAGGACAATTACATATTTAAATTTATTTAAAAGTTGTTCATACTTTATTTCCTTACATCATGGTTTAGAATCATAAAACTTTAACGTTATCAATATTTTAATAAATCAACTGTATCTAAAACTTGTAATCTTTAATGCTATAAAAAGAAAACCATTCTACAGTTTTCTTTTTAAAGGTAAATTCACAAAACACTGATGGAATTTTGATTTAGCTTTACGTTGTTAGATGACTCTTAATATTAAAGGTATTAAAAAAATTGTATGGGTTGTATTGGCATTGTATATTAAATATATTGCTTTAATTTTAAAGTTATAATTAGGTTTTTTTGTAGATTGACTATTATGTTATATTCTTAATCCATATCCGTTAAGTATTTAACAAAGATTTTTAGATGCTCTTAGGTTTTTAATATAGGTAACTTTCGTTAAACAGAACTTAAGATATATGATACTTATGCAGAACTTTTAAAACATTATAGACAAAAAATTGAAAACATTATATATATATATATATATATATATATTTATTTTAGCGTATAAATATTAGTAATATGCATGATATTTAGTATAACCTCCAAAATTGTATATCTAATTCACACCATGTATGTAATAATTAAAACTTCTTTAAATGTCAATTGACTTTTTTTGGCTGTAAGGTTTACACTTTCTAGTTTAATATCGCTGCATTTTCTTTACTTGCATACTGAACTTATTCAAATTTATAAAACACTAAATTAAATGTTCAAAATATGTAAATGTATGTAGATGAAAGTAATTTCTGAATAAAATGTCCATACATTAACCAAATTACAATTTCGTAATTAGTAAAGATATGTAAACAATTATAAAAACCTTTAGGGCATTTGCACATTCGCTTTTGTATACCTTATTTTACCTGTGTGAAGTTGATGTTTCGACATTTCTAATTTGACATTAGTCAACTTAAATCAAAATGTCGAAATTATCCAAAAACTAAAAAGTATTAATATTATCAAGATTTGAATGCAAATGTAACTATACGACTTAAGTTAAATAAATATACGGTTCTAAAATTAAAAAATAAATGAAGAGAAAAAGAAGAAAGTGCAAATAAAACAAAGTTGAGGGCGATTGAAAATATGAAATTAGCAACAAGAAGTTTTATTAGATTATTTTAAAAAAAGTGAATTTAAAACGGTAAGATATGCAGTATTTCAAACGCATTTTTCAGATTTCTAAGCTTTATAATTTGTTCAAAACTAGGTGAATATGTCAAATTTCAAGTTGGTTTACATTAACAAAATTAATTTAAAAATATGCCAACTTGACTTTTAAGATTTTCGAGATTCTATTGGAAACCAGTGTATACAATAGTAATTAAAATCGGAAAAAATATTTTAATTGCTAACTTTGACATTTAAAAGAATATTCAAGTTTAAAAATGTTAAGAGTACAATAGTTGAAAAACAAACATTGTGAGTAGGTAAATTTCCATTTAATATACTAAAAAAATTAACAAGTTCAAAACGTGTTTGTTACCAATATCTTTTGGAAAGGTTAATTTCATTTTCGTCATTTTCTAAAAATAAATGGCGCTTAACTCGCGTAGGTTTTGACGAAAGCCAAATCTATTACGAAAATTACACAATAGCCAAAAGTTTTTTGGACAATGAATTTTCTATTTATGTGGAAATTATGCAGAATTGAAGTTTTGAAAATACATATTTTTTTATCTAAAAATTTAAGATTTTTAACATTAATGTTTAAAGTACAAATATAAAATATAATTTAGAGTATTGGGTAAAAATGTCTTTCTTTAGAAATAAAAATATTTTAAAGAAAAGAATCTATTCAGAGTGATTATTTTGGATTTGTAATAAAAAAAATCAAAATACCAAATTCTTTATAGAAAACTGTAAGTGATACACTTAGTAAAAAAGAATACTGGCCTTATCACAATGCAATTGACACTCAGTTTAGTGAAAATATTTTTCGACCTTTGATTTAGGTTTTAACATTTGTTACTATCTTGTTTTTAGTAAAAGTACTGCAGTAATATAATATTTGTTTGACGATATTGAGTAAGTTTTGCCATTTATTTCATATTTTACTTAATATACATGAATAGATAGTTTGCTTCTTCAATTTGTTATAGTATGTAGTATTATTCAATATAACTCCGTACGTATTTTCATATATGTATGTCCTTTTACATACACTATTAACATGAAAAAGAATTAAATTCCGTTCATTATTTTGGACATTAATAAACAGGTAGAAAATTTGTGTTCTTATATTTGGCTGAAATTGTCAAAACGTACGCTTGTTTACACAACTTCAATATTTATTTTTCGTTTATGATAATTACATAACAGATAATGTGCTAAGATGAACATTAATTTGATATCTTTGCCGATTTACAGAGTGATTTTAAATGATTGAGGATGGTTTAAAATTCCCGCTTCGAAAATTTTTTGTTATGTTGGCCATAGAGGCATAACAGTTGCGTATTATCAGTGGCGTTTGCAAAGGGAGTTTTGACATTTTGAAAATAATGCTTTATTAACAAGACTATTTTTAACTAAGACCTTGATTTTGAGAATTACACGTTTTAAAAACGCCGTTGTAACTATGAAACAGGAATCTAAAAAAATATTCTCCAAAGTTAAATGTAAGATATACTAAAAATGAATTTGGTTATGCGATGTATTATATTAGAAATATGTTACATATTTTATAAAAACAAATAAATATGGCATCTTTTTATTTCAGTTGTAATCTATAATTTATTTTAAATAATTGTCATATAAAACATTTCATCTTGTATAGTAACATCAGATTATACAAAAAAATTGTACACTAAAAATTACATTTAGCTTTTATAATAAATGCTCAAAATGTCCACCGTTGCTTATCAAACATAAATTAACTCTATTCTTTACACTGTCGAACACATTTACTAAATGAGATTGATCGATTTGATTCACTTCGTGAACAATTGCTTCTTTTAACTCTTCTACGGTGTGGAATCGATTTTGATATACTTTGTTTTTCAAGTGTCCAAACAAATAAAAGTCTAGTGGGGTTAAATCAGGAGATCGAGGAGGCCACCTATCTCTACTTATTAGTCTGTTATCAAAAAATTCCTGCAAATATTGCAAGGTATTAGCGGCAACATGTGGTGGGGCTCCATCTTGTTGGAAATAACCTCTTTGTAATTCATCTTCATGAAATTCATTTATTAAGGGTTCTAGTAACTGCTGTTGATACCGTTCTGCAGTTAGTGTATCATAAAAAAAAAATAGGACCTATTATTCTACGTCTAGACATGGCAAGGAATACTCCCACTTTTAGCGGATGCAAGCCAGTTTCTATAAAATTATGAGGATTGTCTGTTGCCCAAGTCCTATAATTTTGGCTGTTAATATAGCCCGATAGATGAAACCAGGCCTCGTCAGACATAAATGTTAAATTCAATATTTCATCATCATTCAGGTGCTCATTAAACCAATGACAGTACTGAATCCTTCTGTCAAAATCTGTACCGTACAGTTGCTGCGTAACAGTTACACGATATGGATGCATATGCAAATTTTTTATTAAAGCTTTTCGAGCTGAACTGTATGATAAATCTAAAACATACATACATAACATGTAAATAAAAAGCAAGCTTTAAAATAAATATAGCATACCTGCCTGAGCTGCCAATTTTCGAATTGACTTGTTTGGGCTCTCTTGTATTCTGTTTCTGATATCTTCAACAACACCTTCGGTTAGCACTGTTGGTCGACCAGAGGACTTGCCTTTACATATGCAATTTTTGTTTTCATACCTAGTCACAATTCTATCCCTGTGTTGAGCGAAAACTTTGTACGTAACAATTTCATTGGGATACTCTTCATGAAATTGTTGTAAACAAGATTGCAAGGAGTAAGTCCATGACCCGTCTTCCTGGCGAGTACCACTTCGATAATGAGCCTTTAAAATAAAGGCATTTTGCTCTTCAGTAAACATGTTATTCTTCAAAAATAAAACAGGTTTATGTTGTATAAAATAAATTTTTGTATAACATACCTAAACAAGGTAAATTCTTGCACAGTAGTTTTAAAAAAAACTGTTTATTATAGAAAGTTAATGTAGAGATAGAAAAAAAGAAATAAAACACGAAAAAGAAGCACTATAATGGGGCCCATAGACGATCAACTTGGTTGTCAACCTTGTTGCCAACCTTGTCATTAGCTGTTGCCACAGACGAAACAAAATGTTGGCAACCAAGTTGTAAACATCACTTTCGAGGATGTGTCATCGGCTTTTTATTTACTGGGTGATCTGTTGCTGCTTCTTATTATTTTGCGGGGTTGCATAGTATAACTTATTTAGTGAAAAATGGGTGAAGATTGGGTGGTGTTTTTAGTTTTAAACGAGTTATGTGAAGATGAGGTGCGTCCTGCTAAAAAGAGAAAAGTTTGGTCAAAGGAGTGGTATCAAAACCGTGGCCAGTTTTCTCATTCTAATTTAATGAGTGAACTACGCGTCACTGCACCTGACGATTTAAAAAACTTTTTAAGAATGGACAGTAAAACCTACGATGATACCATAAACTTGGCACGTACTCATCTTTGGCTCCAGCTCCAGACTTTTGGCTTTCTTCAACTTTTTTCAGTTCCCTTCTGTAACATGTTCTTATATTTGTGAGTCTTTTCTTAAGGCTGTCAATATTCGCATTTGGCTCAATTTGTCTGTATACATCTAGAAGTTTTGGCCACGCATTCTTCTTTTTGTTGCGATCTTTAAAAACGTCCGACTTGACTTTCCACAGCTCGGGCAGTTCTCTTAATGTATCAAAAAATTCCACCCAAATTTGAATATTTGGTATACTGGCCATATCCTATAATCAGTAATTATTGCACAAACAATAATAAAACAAATAATAACCAACTTAACGGTAACGAAAGTAATCAAAAACAATCACAAACTTCTACAACTTAACTGCACAAGTCCAAATTCACAACTGATGTTGACAACTTTGTTGTCAGCTTCCCCACAGACGTTACAACAGGGTTGCCAACATCAGGCACCGCCCACCAAATATCCAAAGTTTTTGATTTTACTTCAACCGTATTTCAACATGAAATATCAACCACCAACTAGCCTACAGACGTTCAACATCCCATTCAACATGGCAAGTTGACAACAAGGTTGACAACCAAGTTGATCGTCTATGGGCCCCTTAAGAACACAATAATACAGAAACAGACGAGACGACAATGGGTACAAGTTTTAAATTAATTTGACATTACACTATCTCAAACAGCCACATTCGAAATGTAAAATACACTAAAAATTCTGGCGCCAAATTCAAAGCATCCTCAATCATTTAAAATCACTCTGTAGGTAATATGCAAGTGTGGTGTAATGCTAGAATGTGCTTACAAATATATGAAATACTATACATACATGTAGCAATTGCTCAAATAATTATCTTCGTATCGATAAATTTATTTAACCACTTTTCCTTTAATGGCTTTATAATTTTTACCTTTGAAAATCTAGACTAATCTAAGCCGTATATAATCTATAATCTAGACAATTATAGCTTTTCTAAATCAGTCACTGTTGATTTTACTTGATCTGACATTTCATTTCAATTATTTAAATTCCTGTCAATTCGTTTTATGAGTTAGGTTTCCTAATTTGCCTCCTTGATATTTTACTAATCAATACATAATGCGAAAAACGTTGGCGCCAGATTTAAATGAATGTAAGTTTAAAATACTTAAAATTATGGAATTTAAAAGTAAATGCAGCTTTTTTATAACACGAAAAATAAATAGTATTAAATTTTATCTTATCTCGTTAATTTGATTTTTGATAATGCATTGAATCTATTCGAAATAAGTTCCAACATTTTTTTAAAGATAATGTTTCGGTTCAGTTATTGTAAAAAATACTTTCACTTATATACGAAGATATTTTTAAAAAAGTGTCTTTTAAATGAACTAATATTATTCGTACAAAAAAAAAACGTTTTATTTTTCTATACAGCCTTGTTATAACTTTTTTTAAAACCTTGCAAAATAGACCTGTTTCAGCGACGACCTCGTTTGATGTTAATCTCCGCCTACTAAGACATTTCTTCCGGTTAGTGAAAAAAAATCGCGAAAGCAGATCAGGCCAATATACAGAACGACACAAAGTTAATACCAGGTGTATACCGGAAAGCCGTTATCGGTTTTTTTAATAGATGTCACTAAGCTTAAGTATGCAATGTTATGATTTGACGCATATGTCATTTTATTGTACTGACATCAAGCTTATAATCCATACATGTTATATTTTGCGAAAGTAACACTGTCATAGATTTATACCTCTTTAAAAATGTTGAGTTTCGTGCCTGAAAAAGTGCATTGGCGGCAACGCATTACTTTTCTTATTTAATCAAAAGAAAAAGCCGCTGAAAGTCATCGTTTATTGGTAGAAATTTACGATGAGCATACTCCCACCATTTTCAACAATTCAAAAGTGGTGATTTCGATGTCCAAGACAAAGAATGTTCGAGACTGTAGGAGTTATTGGATGAAGACCCAACCTAAACTCATAGACAATTGGCAGAAGCGTTAAATGTGTCCTAAGAAACTATTAGCGATCGATTACGAGCAATGGGAAAAATTTAAAACACGGAAAAATGGGTGCCACATCAATTGAATGACATGAAAATGAAAAATCGAAAAATCATCTGTGAAATAATGATTCAAAGGTATGATCGGAAATCATTTCTGCATCGAATAGTGACGGCTGATGAAAAATGGATTTATTTCGATCATCCTAAGCGCAAAAAACCATGAACGAAACAATGCTCTGTGTTTGGTGGTACCAGAGTGGCGTGGTGTATTACGAACTGTTGAAACCTGATGAAACAGTTAATACTGACCGCTCCCGACTACAAATTATCAATTTGAACCATGCATTGATAGAAAAATGTCCAGAAAGAGCCCGAAGACACGGCAAAGTGATTTTACAGCACGATAACGCGCCGTCTCATACAGCAAACGCATACGCACCCGTCCGGCCCCCAGACCTTGCTCTGTCCGATTATCACCTTTTTCCATCAATAGGACACGTGCTTGCAGAGAAGCAAGTTAAAAAATGGCTCGATGATGGTTTTGCTCAAAGGACAAACAGTTTTTTTGGGATAACATCCATAAATTACCTGAAAGATGGGCAAAATATGTAAAATCAAATGGCCAATACTTTGAATAAATAAATTTTTCTATTTTCTTGAAAATTATTTAGTTTTTACGAAAAAAACGGTAAAAAAAATTATGTTAGTTAAAATAAAAAAAAACATTTAAATTATCAATATGGCGCTAATATTCTAGCCAGGGACTATATGATGTACACGTGTGTATAATAGATATTTAGCTTAAATTTTTAACTTATACTTGTTAATAGGCTGTCTTTTATTTCTGTGTTAATTTTTGAGAATGTTTTCCCAGCTATTTTTAAATATTTTAGATTCATTAGTAATATTTGCCGACAATAAAGATTCTGATGTATTCGACATACTTAAAAAACAATTTCCTGATATTTAAATTCTATTTTTAACTTGTATTTACCGTTTAAAAATTGGAAAGCGAATTGTAAAAACCAAGATTGTAATATAATAGAAACGTTTTTCGACATTTTAACATTCTCCTTTACTTCAATCAAAATCTATCTTTTTAATTGAGGTTTTACTTGAGGAAGAAATTTTTTATAAACACCTCAATGTTCATTAGTAATAATTGTTTAATTAATAAAAAATATTTCTTTTTCAAAGCTATTTAATGAGAAAAAAAGAGCGTTAAGAATACATCAAGAATGCGTAAGTTTCAACGTCACTTTATTTATTTTTACATTTTGTCGGGGTTCCTAGACTAAAGTTCACCTAATTTAGAAACAGCAGAGTGAATACATTTAAGAAATCTATTTTAGAACCTTAACGTAAGCATCTAATTCTTTTTTTGTAAACTGTTCAATTCGGAAATAATATTATTTATTGTTATTAATATTCAACTAAATTTAAGAAAAGTTGGCGTACCTACGTATCGTTGTTAATAGTACCTGTTTAGTAACTTTCATTTGTACACAAAGGCTGTTTGTACAAATGTTCATATATCAATGACAACTACGGTTTGTCATTCCTTTTGTGTTAAATGTCAATTGCAGGTTGAATTTTAATATTATAAAAATAAAAGTAGGTTTTAAAAATTAACACCTTGTAGTAGAAACTTATTTTACTATGTTGTTATTCTGCTACGAAATTTTATTTGTGTAAAATGACGCGGTTTTTAGCATATTATTGCTAATCAATAATACTTTTATTATATCGTGTATTGATGTTTCGGATTCTTTAACATTGCCGCCAATAGAAGTCTCATATTTACATGCATTGCATGGAAATTGTTATATTAAAATTAATCAAAATTGTACATTTTAAATGTTTAGTAATATTTTAATACAAAAATTTTATTTTAGTTTATATTAATTTTTTATGAATAAAGTAAATTACATTACACTGTCTTATTTCCAGAACTTCAATCGATAAGTTGTACTCAAATCTAGTTAATAAAATATATCTTGATTACATGCCCTATTAGATACGGTGTGATCAATAGAAATGGGTATACAAAATCAGAAATTAAGATCTTTAGATCAATGTTTCTCAATCGCATTTCTAATTGTTCCTTACGCCCCCCTTATATTGGGTCTGGGAAAAAGTTCGTGGCGTTTTTTCAGTAAAATTCAACTGGACCCCCATTGCGCGTGGACGAATTCATTTAAACCGAATATGCTCCATTATTATCGACAATGTTTCGCCATTTTTTTGGTAGATCCATGATCCCATCGGTGAAAAACTTCTGTGGTTTCTGGTCGAAAAACTGAATCAAGTAGTTTTCACAGGCTTCTTTTGAAACCAACTTAATTCCATTGAGAGAGTTCTGCAGAGATCGAAACAGATGATAGTCAGAGGGTGCTATATCCGGACTGTAAGGTGGGTGCATCAAAACTTCCCAACCAAACTCTCTCAATTTTTGACGGGTCATCAAAGAAGTGTGTGGTCGGGCGTTGTCATGATGGAAGACAACACCTTTCCTATTAATCAATTCGGGCCGTTTTCTTTCAATCGCCTGGCGTAATCTCTCTAGTTGTGCACAGTAGAGTTGAGAATCAATCGTCTGACCAGTTGGAAGTAGCTCGTAGTGGACGATTCCCCTCCAGTCCCACCATACACACAGCATCACTTTTTTTGGCGTCAATGTTGGCTTAGCGAACGCTTGTGACGGCTCACCATCCTTTATCCACGATCTTTTACGCTTCCGATTATCGTACGTAATCCATTTTTCATCTCCGGTTATTAAACGTTTCAGAAACGGCTCGATTTCATTCCGTTTCAGCAGCGCATCGCAGATGTTAATTCGGTCCATCATGTTTTTCACGCTCAACTCATGAGGAACCCATACGTCAAGCTTTTTTTTGTAACCAGCTTTGTGTAAATGGTTCAAAACAGTTTTGTGGTCAATGCCTAGCTCCATGCCAATATCGACACTGCTGATATGCTTATCTTGTTGGACTTTTTCAAGAATTTCATCAGATTTTTCAGTGATTGGACGACCGGAGCGTGACTCATCTTTCACATTGAAATTTCCAGAACGAAAGCGAGCGAACCATTTCCGCGCAACAGATTTCGATAAAGTACCTTCACCGTACACAGCACAAATTTTATCACAAGCCTGCGCAGCGTTCTTCCCCTTATCATAATAATATTGCAGAATATAGCGAAATTTCTCATTATTCTTCTCCATTTTCAAGTGCGAATAACTTTCCAACCACTGCACCGATTACAATGTTTCTACGCTCAAACTAACGTTCGGAAGGTCATCTAAAAAACGAGCCGTCGGTGGTGTCGCTGTGACTTGTTGTTCTTTAGTTATCGGCAACCAATGCCATCTATCGGGAAAAACGCCACGAACTTTTTCCCAGACCCAATATAATAATTTTCAATTGAAATCGTGCCGTAATTGTAATGTCAGGTCAACGTTCCTCAACCTAATTGTCGATCACATTTCTAATTGGCCCCTACGCTCCCCTTATATAATAATTTTCAATTGAAATCGTGCCGTAATTGTAATGTTCAATAATCTTTTCAATATATTCTCCTATAAGAGCAATACAATGCCCTTCCGGAAGGCTTGCAAAATACTCAATTACGAAGATGATAAGCTCGTCGTTAGACGAAAATTTCTTTCCACCTAGTGCCGTTTTCAATTTTGGAAAAAGGTGGAAATCGGAAGGGGCTAGATCCGGCGAATAAGGCGCATGCGGTACTAATTGGAAATGCAACTCGTGGATTTTGGACATCGCAACTGTGCTGGTGTGCGAGGGAGCGTTGTCCTGGTGAAATAGAATCTTTTTCTTTGGTATTCCTGGCCGTTTAGCGCGAATCTCAACATTTAACTTTTGTAGAAACTCTGCATAATATTGTCCGTTTATTGTGGCACCTTTCTGAAGGTAATCAATTAGCAAAATGCCCTTTGAATCCCAAAAAATTGATGCCATTACCTTGTTTGCCGATAAAGTGGTTTTCACTTTTTTTGGAGGTGCAGAACCACATTCTAACCATTGTTTCGACTGTTGTTTAGTTTCGGGTGTACTGTAGTGTATCCAAGTTTCATCGCAAGTAACAAATCGCCTACAAAAATCAACCGAATTCCGCTTATAAAGGTCCAAACACTCGTTGGAAATGCGCAAACGAGTGAACTTTTGATCAGTCGTAAGCAATCACGGCACCCATCTTGCAGAAAGCTTGGAAAGGCCCAATTCTTTCGTTAAAATGTAGTGTACGCGTTCTGTTGAAATGTTTACCATGTCTGCTATCTCTCTCACTTTGAGTCGTCGCTCTTACGTAATAATATTATGGATTTTTATAATCATTAGAAGTCACGATTTTGGATGCTCCAGAGCGCGCTTCATCAACACAGCTTATTCTACCACGTTTAATTTCATTTACCCATCTACTTATTGTGGCGGATGATGGAGCAGATTCACCTAATGTTTCCCGTAACCCATCCTTTATTTCGGTAGCTTTCATACTCTTAATTACGAAGTACTTAATCACCGCACGATACTTTTTCCATTTTAACAAAACGACGTGTTGCTTCTTTTTCAATCAACTGTCAAAAATAAACTAATCAACCGATTTATCTAAATATCGGAATGTAAACATGTAAATAGGAGACCTAAATTACAGTGCATTTGTTTTACCAATTAGAGCGCCACCTATGTGTCATTCTCACTACTTGTCACACTATGCTCGTATATACACATATACTGCACCTCGTTTAATGCCAACCAGCCTCAGGCGAGTCGATCCTCGATTGTATGTTTTAATTTATGTGTTGACTGCAATTGTCGGTATTTAAGTAGCAGTAGGTTTATACAGAATCATGGCTAAATTTTTGATAGGATGTAAGCGAGAATAATGCAGCATCAACTAGTACCCAGATCGTATTCTCAAAAAACATAAATTTTGGATTTATCAGCACTGAATTAAATGAAAAAGAGAGTCTTCTGTATGTCATTTGTTCTAAAATTTGGTAGCAGATAGCATGAAATCTAATAAACTTAAACGATAACAAATCCCGAAAATCTTTCGAATTGAAATTAGCATCGCATGGAAAGCAAAAATCATTTTTCAAAAAAGCTTTGTGAATGAACAAACTTTACTTGCCTCTTATAAAGTTTAATATAAAATAGATACACCAATGTTGAGGTGTGTTGCGATTGGGATTGTAGAAACTATGTTTGAAAATAATTTTGTCAAACAATTGTAATCCATACCTCTATTGGACGATACTGTTGCCCGTCAAATTGGTGATGTAGCTGAAAATGAGGAGATCAACTTCTTGGGAAGTTGCATGACAAATTGTTTTCAATTCTGTTTGACGAGGCAACAGATAATAATAAAGATGCTCATCTAATTGCTTATGTTTGATTTTGCGATGGTACATATGTCAGCAGTATAGAACTACTTTTCTGCAAGCCAATAGGACTCAGCGCAACATCGATTGCATTATTTAATACATTAGATGATTTTGTAAACAAAGTGAACATAGGGTGAAAAAATTGCGGCGGAATATGCGCCGATGGTGCTTGTACGAAGCTTGAAAAACTCAAAGTTTGCAACAAAAATCTCCACAATATGTCTGATTACATATTGGATGAGCATTCAGTAAAAAATACACGGCAAAATCAATGAGAAACGGCCTCATTTGACAAAGAAGGAAATGATTTTCCATCATAATAACGCTATTGCCCCCAAGTCTGCAACTGCCATAACCAAAATTCATTAAACGAGATTTGAATTTATTTTATTCGCCCTGTTCCCAAAGTTTCACTCGATTATCGTGTTTTTCCAAAATTGAAGAAATGGTTGGGCGAAAAGAGATTTTCGTCAAATTCCGAGGTAATTGCTGTTGTAAATAGCTATTTTGAGGATTTGGATTTATCGACCTACAATGAAGGCATTGTTAACTTGAGGTATCGTTGAAATAAGTATGATAAGCGAGCAGGACTATATTGAAATATAAAATGTATTTTTTGTCCGAAAAGCTTGCGTTTTCCTTTGCTAGGCTATGCAGTTTTCAAATCATCTTCTTATATCGAAGGCCAGATTTCAAACTATTTTGATGAAAATTTCAAGTGAAAAGGTATTTTTAGAAAGTAGCAATGAGTCTGTCTATAAATCTCGGCAATTTCGCTAGGTTTATATATGGTTATACATGTTCGCGTGGTTTCAGTTTCTTCCTGAATAGGTGCGCTTCTGTCCTGTAAAAGCCCGGTGCGATATTTCGGCAAAGTCTCATGCTCCATCCTCAGGCGATGCTCTCTGTCGAATGCTATTCGTTTTACTGCCTATGATTCGCCCTGCCCTAATATTTGTACATTCACCTCGACCTATGTCGCGCCCTATTAGTTGGCCGGGTTTGTAGTGGAGTAACGCTTTCGTTTGGTTCGTCTACTGATGCAGATGTAGTTGGTCTTCTATCCTTGCTTCTTCAATTAGTTAGCGCTGTTTTCCAAACGTACGGCAGCCGTGTGTAGCCTCATCCTTTTTTCATACTTGCCGTATATTTTTGTGACTACTTTAATATTTTTGCATAGCGACCGGTCTTATGTCTTCGTCTCGCCGTACCTGTATTCGATGGTTTGTATGCCCTATGTAGCTTATAGAGAACGTTGAACATGGGATTTCGTAAAGTCCTTGTTCTTCTCAACTGATTTTATCATTTGAAGTTTCGTATGCTATCTTATGATCCATTGTAAATACAATTTTAATCTGAAATCGTTGTACTTTCTTGGCAGTTTTGTACATAGTTGCTTTTACATATGGCAAAACGGTTTCCGTGCGGTCCTTATATTCCTCTGTGCGCTATTTTTGGTGTCTCGTGTTATTTCTCCTATTATTCTGTCTATTGTTCTCTCTTGATATTGATTTTGTAGTAGTACATTACGCAGTTATTATATATTGTTATGTATGTATGGCAGATAAGAATTTTTTTATTACTACGTTTTTCAATTATTCTGTTATGTACTTACATACAAGCATATGGAAAGTCAATAACTGACGTCAACACTTAAATTATAACCAATTAAATTGCTAACTTACTTGAGGTTATACGTAAAACTGAACATTTTCCTCAGATAAGTAAACGACTATATTTTTTATTTTAATTAATAACATAAAAGCAGACAAAACAAATTAAAGTAAAAATAATATTTACTGTCATGTGAATACAAATCGATTTGGCGCCTCTAAAAAAAATAGACAAACTTTATATACCATTATTCGAGACGTGTCATTGTTATTACATACTGAATTATCCGATTTTCCGGTTGTATTAATAACTAGCCCCAGGCAGTTTCTCTCGTTTGTAGTTGCGGTTTGTTGTTTATAGCATACAGTATTTAGCATTAAAATATAAACTTTATGATATTGCAAACATGTAAAAATAATAGACTTAATTTTACGATTTTAATTTATTTATTGTTACTACGCATTACTATGTAATCTATATAACACATATAAAACATCTTATATAATATATTATTAGATTTGCCTTTATTTAATTTAACATATACATATATACACACATAAACTCATGTTCAAAGTTAACGCACCACTCAATGTTTCTGATAAATTTACTATATTTGTATCTGCTTCTGGGTTTCCGGGCTGGAACCGCGTCAATTGTATATCTGCTGATTTCAGTTTCAGTGCAGTAGTTCAGCCCCGAAGATGTCCCATACAAATGGGTACGAAACGTCGGCAGATATACAGTTGACGCGGTTCCAGCCCGGAAACCCAGAAGCAGATAGCATGGACCATGACCGCGGAAGTCTACGTACTAAATTACTATATTTGTATTTTTTGTCTTTATCTGAAGATAATCTAGTGACTTTATTCCACTACAAAGCAATTTTGACATTTCTGGTGAAAGCAGCTGAAAGTTAATGTTAAGTTTTACGAGGTGTGGCAATTAAATAAGGAGACTGGTGTGAGAAATGTTATTTACTGCCACCTTCAGCATACTCTCCTACTCTCTCTATACACCGCTGTAGAAGTGTCTTCCGTTGTTCAAAATAATGCTGTAGTTTGTCAGTTGTCAACTTCTTCAACAACTCTGCCGTTTTTGCTTCTACATGTTCAACAGACTGAAAATGTGTTCCCTTTAATGCACTTTTAACTTTTGGGAACAAGTAGAAGTCATATGGTGCGAAATCTGGCGAATACGGGGGATGATAAAGCACAGCAATGTGCTTGTCCGCTAAAAACTGCTTCACAGATAGGGTTTTTCGGCACCATTTTTGCACAAACTTTTGTCATGATTAATTCATCATGCAAAATGTGTTTTATTGTTGCTTTGTTAATATTTACCGTATCGGAAATCATCCGAATACTCAGACGTCGGTCTTTCCGCACAATTTCATTAATATTTTGAACATTCCCTTCAGTTTTTGCAGACACAGGTCAACCAGAACGTTCGTCATGTTCGACCTCTTCCCAACCTTCAGAAAACCGTTCAGAAAACCGTTCAAAAATTCGCGCACATGACATAACATTTTCACCAAATACCGCCTTTAACATTTATAAATATTCTGTCTCACTTGATGCGGCTGCGTGATGGAAAGAGCGTAGTCTCGTAATTTAATTGCCGTACCTCGTATTAAACGATTTTTCTTGAGTCGTTTAAGTTATAGGTCAAGTTCAATTTGGTAATTATATAGAGTTATATATAATATTACTCAAAATACATATGAGTAATATTAGATTCTTGGGCTCTCTGCGATGTTGAACAGAATCTCAACGTTTCGATGACATCTCAATCATCTTCTTTAGGGGTCGTTTCGTAGTGAAGCCCCCAAATATTGCCCAAAAATGTATCACATATATAAAATTTTTTTATAGCTGATTAATCATACTTTATTTTCCATATTCTGGATGAATTTTATTTTTACACATCGTTAAAGGAAGGAGATGTGTGTTTGAAAACACATCTCCTCGCTTCAACGATGTGTAGAAATAAAACCAGTAGAAATCATTTCTCAATCAACACTGCCGCAAAAAAACCACAAAAAAATTATATTCAATATATATATATGTATGTGTGTGTGTGTATGAAAAATTAAATGCATATGCCGCATAACTTTTATTGCTATACGCTATACACATTTATTGTTTAAATTTGTGTCAATACAATCGCGTAACAAATATCAGTGGTAGATTATTGGATCTTGTTTTTACGAATTTCAATTGTCAACTAGAAGTTGTGCACGACCTCGTTCCTTTACTTTATGAAGATTTACACGGTGCAACCGTCTGACAATATTGTGCTATATGCAAAAACAGCAGTATAATACCATAACTGTTCTTACCAAGCTGACGTAATGTACTAAGTTCACTCTGCCACTTAACTAGGCACATACATCGCGACTCCCGGCATCTCTGACGCACCGCCTAGAATTTGTAACTCTACTTATAATAAAACAATTTAATTTTACGTAATATTTTTTTCTTACTTCAAGCATTATTAAATATAACAGAACATTAGACATATATACATACATACACATATTATATAAATACTTTTTATTGACGAACTTCGTTTACCCAATTTATATTCATTGTATTTGTACACGTATTCGTACATATCGACTTGTATGCCTGTACTGCGTTTTCTCTTAAACTGGTTTGAATGTTTTTTGTGTTTATAACAAGTTCATCGTCCCCTCGTTTTGCTGCTATAGTTTACCAAATATAGAAGATTCGTACTACTACATTTTCGCAGCTGCCTTTAAAGTACCACTTTTCAATACTATTTTTAAAATATTGTATTTAATAGTGATTATTGTTTTTTTAATGTCAGCCTTAAAAGTTGGTGCTATTGTAAAACTGCACGCTCAACAAAACTGTCAATAGGAAAAAATATTTACCACTAAACTAAAAACGTAGGAAGAAAAATAAAAACAAAGGACGTTAAAATATTTATAGGTTAATGTTAAATTATGTTTTAAATAAATAATTTTAATAACAATAAGTGGAATTTGTCATTATCTTATGCTTTATTGATTGATTCTTCATGGAAAAAGTCTTTAATATTTTATGTAACTTTTGATATTGCATATCTAGACATCCTAGTGTTTATATTGTAGATACATATTTCGCCAACTAAGATGTCATTTTCAGGAATAGTTAGGGTTTTTCTTTTTTTTAATTACATATTTGAGTGTTTCTTTATCGGATAAGACACACTACTTTTTAATCAATATTTAGTAGATCCATCTTTTTGAATTTCATGGCTTCTTTAATTCTTTTTTACTTACTATATAGATTTCGGTGCTGTCTTTAGTCTTTGTGTTATTTGCTGATTTATTCTCAATATTAACTGTTAAGTTGTTTTATATTGTTTCTTATTTCTTTTTTGAATATACGTTTGATATTGAATCTCCACACGTTCTCAACTGCGCTTAGATCAAGAAAATTTCCTAGCCATCGAAACTGCAAAATTTTCCAGCTCCAAGACATCTTTAATTAACTTTTTGCAGAAAAGAGTACCATCGTGTGTGAATGCATAGAGGTTGTTCACTTGGGTTCAAGTCGTCCATATACGACACAAAATAATTTGTCATATCTTCGTAAAAGTATAGTTGTTCGGAACCTTTTAAAACTATACACAAGCAATCCATAACTTAATGGTTTGCATGTCCTTTTTAAATTCGAATCTTGTGCGATCACTGATTAATAGAGCGGTCATAATTGTCTGCACACTAGGTTCGTAATAAGTACATACCCAATATTTACGGTGACTCAGCCAAAATCGGCCGCTCTGCTCAGTTATATATTTTTTTAGTACATACGCACTTATTACAACGGATCCTGCCCTGTCAGGACGATAAAAATTGACCGCTCTACTGATTAAAGTAGATTACATCAGAAATTGAAGACTAACGAAATAAAATGTCGAAATTGTATTAAACAATACATGAGTTAAATTGAACGCTTAGGCTTGCGATATAAAGAACATATCTCAAGTTTAATCGACCTGAGAAATCCAGTTTAACGAAACACGTGCTAGAAAATAATTATAGTGTGTCTGCGGATTGTCACATTTAATCAAAAATATAAATAATTATCGTGAATTAGACAGTTACGAGAGGATATTATACCATATGTTAAACATAGATAAAGATCCAAAAACATATTCTTGTCTCTATTAGTTTTTGGAAGAAACGACCGTTAAAAAAGTCCATGAAACAGAGGTGTACTATAGTATAAGTATTAATTTTGAGACTAGGAATCATAGTAAATTGTGTATGAAATAAATTAGTGTGCGTTTGGTTCTTGGCGAGGAAAATTGTGCGAAATTATTCTGTGCTGTTGTTTAAATACTTATACAGAGTACAAATATTGATATGGTAAAGAGTTTTATTTACCTTTTTTGATTAATTCAAATAAATAGTGTCTCCATTAAGTTTTATCTTCTACATTTGTTCTTGTACTGAAAAATACTGTTAATATGAACAGAGAAAGTTTAGCATCGAATAATAAACTATGTGTTTCAGTAAAAATAACATGTTTGATTTTAATATTATTGTCTCACACAAACAATATTTTACATTTGACGGCATTATGCTGTTGTTTTGTCTGTTATTGCCGACACACCGGTTCGAAATAATCATTTCGAAGGTTGACCCGATCGTCTGCGGTTGATAACCGAGTGGATGTCTTTAAACTGTTGACAAACTAAAACTTGTAGTTAATGATATATATACATATGTATATATTGGTATACTTGTATGTTCAAAATTATTAATAGATAACTCTAACAGACGATATAAAGGGTGTTTCAAATTTCGCGATTTTTTTAAAGAATAAATAAAACACATATTTTGCATTCACTTTCAAAAACTTTTTATTGGTAATTGAAGTATCAGTTATGACATTTATATGCGAACAATTATATCTGCCAAATGGTCTCCTCTTGCAGCTCCACAGACATCCACTCTTTTGTTCAAATTTTCAATGACATTTTGACATAATTGAGGCTCTCACCAATGACATGAATCATTTCATCTTTCAAAGCAGGAATTGATTGTGGATTGTTTTTATAATCCTGACTTTTCATATAACCCCAAATCACATGATCTTGGTGGCCAATTAACATCACCGTTTCTTGAGATTACGCGTCCAGGAAATTTTTCTCTCAATAAATCAATTGATTCGTGTGCAAAGTGAGGTGTAGCGCCATTCTGTTGAAACCACGTATCCTCTAGATCAATATTCATTAATTCAGGCCACAAAAATTCAGTTATCATCCGACGATATCGATCACCATTGACAGTTACAGCTTCACCAGCAGCATTATCCAAGAAGTAAGGTCCAATTACACCACCTGACCATAATGCACACCAAACAGTAACTCGTTTAGAATGCATAGGTTTCTCATGAATAATTCGTGGATTTTCCTCACCATAGATACGGCAATTTTGTTTATTAACACAACCACCAAGTTCAAAATATGCCTCATCGGAAAACATTATTTTTTGCGAAAAATCACCTGGTTGTTCATTGATGAAATTGACAAATGAACGACGTTTTAAATGATCTAATGGCTTCAGTTCCTTTGTTATTTGAATCTTATATGCCTTCAGAGCTAAATCCTTGTGTTAAATATGCCATGTTATTGATCCACTAAGTCGAAGTTGTTGTGAACGTCGTCTAATGGACATTTCAGGATCTTCAGCAACACTTTCACGAACCAAACCAATATTTTCTTGTGAACGATCACTACGACTGTATTTTTCACTTTTTCGATCTCCCACGGAACCGGTCTCTTGAAATTTGTTAATAATTCGACCAATAGTGCTTTCAGATGGATGATTATGTAAACCATAAAATTCACGTAATTTTCTAAAAACTCTTCACAGAACGCTGATTTTCATAAAGTAATTCAACAGTTTGAACGCGTTGTTGTACCGTGTACGAAGCCATTTTTATAAATGTCATGCATTACACTTTTTAAATGCCCACATACCCAGACAAATTCAGTGCGCGTTGAAATACCTTTATATATATATATATATATATATATATATATATATATATATATATATATATATATATATATATATATATACATATATATATATATATACATATACATATATATATATATATATATATATACACATATATGTGCTATTTTTTCAATAGTTACTTTTAATACTGAGTTTGTCGATACTTAGCATTCATTTTCTGGATCTCCGAAATCTAATATATTTAGTTTGAAACGTGTATCCGTTTTATGCCGAAAAACAATTCGATTTTGTTATAAAAATTTGAATAGAATCGTATTTGCATTTTTGGCACAATTCACATGTCTAATTTCTACAAGTAGAAATGATTGGCGTTATCGTATTGATTAAAAAAAAGGAAGGATAGATTTCCTGTAAACATATTTCAAAAGCAGTTCTGTTGACCTGGTTAGTATGTCTACCGCAAAAACCCACAACTTGTCAACCTTTCTACGACCTTAAGCAACAATATTGTTAACAGTATTTTGCATAAACACGAACGCATTCCTTTAATACATTATGGAGAAATGCATATACACCTGCATACAAATTTAAACAGTTTTATGTTGAACTGTATAGAGAACAGTGGCGGCTCGTGAGTATTTGACATGGTGAGGCAGATAGAATAATAAATATTCAAAATTGTTTACAATTGATTAATAAACTCTATATACCTACTACATATAAAAACAGTTTATATATATATAGGGCTTCCAGTACAAACAGGGCTGCCAGACGTGAACTGAGCCCTATATCGCGCCCCATTCTATTTTTAAGGGAAAACGAAGTTTCAAAGCAAACCCTTGTGAAACGAAAATAAATATTCTAAAAAATCAAACAAATTCTAAAAACATTAATCGAAAATAAGAACTCAATCTTCTAGGATTTAAAAATAAAAAATAAATACATTCTTATTATAATATAAAATTTAATAATATAACAAATATATACATATATATGTATATATATAAATCAACAACAATCCAATAACAAAATTTCAAAATTACATGCAAATTGAAGATATTTTAAAATACAGAGAATTTCCTTTATTGGCATTGCACGTAGAATTACATTTAATAGATTTTACTTCTTGTATAGCAAAGGTATCCTCCGGTTTTTTGTGTTAGCAAAATAATCAATTACATCATTATAAAATCGTTCATCCCTCGTCATCGTTTTAACCAATTCCTTTTCGATTGCAATTAGTGCACAGTTACTAAGTCTTTGTTGTCCAATTGTATTTCTAACATACGATTTTATACGTTTCAATGTGGAAAAACTTCGCTCAACGGACGCGGAAGTTACCGATATGGTAACTACTATACTTAGCAATTTAAAAAGTTCTGGCATACAGATGGCTAACTTTTGTTCGTGCATAAATCTTAACATTTCACATGGTGTTTTAGAATTACCAAGGAGTTGCATGTCACTATAAATAACAGCTAATTCATTTTTTAATTGAATTTGATCAAAAAATTTATATTGTTCAAACAAATTATTTAAGAGCCTCTGAGGAAATGCCTTCGAATATTCTTCAAATTTACTTTCTGTTAATAAATCAAAAAAAGCAAGTTTACTAAATCAATAAATCTAATTTCAATTTGACTAATAAACGTATCTAGAATTTCGAAAAATAATTTTCTATAATTTTGTTTAGTATCTGGAACGTCATCAATTCTACGCCTTTTATGTGCAACAGATTCGTCAGACATCGAATTTTCGTATACAGTACTGAAATATGTATCACACTCCCGAAATTCTCTAAACTTATCAAGCAAAAAACGTAATTATTATTATTATTATTGAAATTTCTGTTAGACTTACCGTGTATTGTAAGAGATTTTGATAAACCAGGGTTTGGTCTTGGAAGGTTTTTGACATATAATTGATCTTCTACCGATAGAACAACGAACGTATTTCTTATTAAAAAATCTACAATGTCTTGTGTATTTCTTACATTTTCTAAATCCATATTCACAATTTTTAAATCACTGAAAATATCACTAAACAAATATTAAAATATTTAACCTAACTTTGTTATTCCCCCAAGCTGTAATTTGCGATTCGGGCCGAGAATGTCAGCCTCGAGTATATTCGGTAGTTCGGCGATTGTGATTCGATGAGAGGCTCAGTTCAAATTGGCTTCAGACTAAATAATACATACATACATACATTGATATCTAAAGAATATCTACTTGAAACAATAAAAATACTCCTGTTAAAACTTAAAACATATTATTTGCGTGGAGGAAATATTGAGAAACTGTACAAG
The DNA here is from genome assembly GCA_031893035.1 of Dermolepida albohirtum. Lineage (NCBI taxonomy): Eukaryota > Metazoa > Arthropoda > Insecta > Coleoptera > Scarabaeidae > Dermolepida > Dermolepida albohirtum. The sequence continues at coordinate 188,238 of JAVIWB010002198.1, read as the reverse complement.
AAGAATGTAAACCTTTAGACATCTTTATATCATTAAATAAATACTTAATTTATCCTATTAATAATGCTTTCTATATTATTAAAAAATTCAAAAATCTCACAATAAAGTTAGAAAAATCTATTAACTTTTTGAATATTTTTTCTTCTTTGTTATCTTAAATATGTAGCTAATACTTTACTGTAATTTCCATAGAAATTGAGAATTTTTTTGACTGCTGTAGTGCGTTATAAATTTTCAATGAGAGGCAATGAGTGGCCGGGCCTCAAATATTCGTGTTTAGTAGGGATATACATAGATCAAGCATGAAGTTGGTCGGGGCAAGTATACGCGCTCGTACATTCGCACGGAATTAAAATGAAATGATAAATTTGTACTTTGCTTGTAATGCCGGTTTATTTAAAACTATTTTCTTATTGTTTATAAGATAAATTCTGAATAAAAGATGATAATTAATTTATAAAGAATTTTAAAAGTATACATATTATTCTTGTTATAATTCCAAGATTTAGATGGTGAGGCACTGCCTCACCTGCCTCACCTGACCAGCCGCCACTGATAGAGAATATTAGTGTAAATTGATTTAAAATGGCGTATACAGTTTATTGAAATTACAAAATCTACAATTTTCCATTTAAAATGAAAACTAGACTCGTAAATACCATACTTCTTTAAATTAATAGATGTGATATTATTGTTACTTGTTTGAGAATTTCATATTTAAGTTATTTAACACATGGATCAATAAGTCCCGAGACTAACTCATAGATGGCGCTCGTAGTAAACCAGTAACCACGTCTTTCTAGAGTACTAACCTTTGCTTGAAACGTGTCAAAATTTTAAGTCGATCGGACCAGAAACAGCTGAGTTATCGAGGTTGGAGTAAAGTCGTTTTGTAGTTTGTTTAAACAATGGAAAAAACCGAGTTTCGTGTTCTGATAAAACATTGTTTTTTAATGGGTAAAAACACCACGCAAGCAAAACAATGGATTGAAAAATGTTACCCGGACTCTTGTCCATCAAAAGCAACGATTTGTCGGTGGTTTGCCGAGTTTAAACGTGGTCGTACCGACACAAATGACGCGGAACGCTCGGGTAGACCTGTGGAAGCCGTTACACCGGAAAATGTGAGTGAAGTGACAAAAATTATAATGAAAGATCGTAAAGTGAAGCTCCGTGAGATTGCTGAGATGACACAGATATCATATGGAAGTGTATTTACTATCCTTCATGAAAAATTGAGCATGAAAAAGGTTTTTTCCAAGTGGGTGCCGCGATTGCTCTCGATGGAACAAAAACAGCAACGAGTCGATGATTCAGAAAGCTGTTTATCGCTATTTACTCGCAACAAAAAAGATTTCTTGCGTCGTTACGTGACCATGGACGAAACATGGATACATCACTACACTCCAGAGTCGAAGCGGCAGTCATCTGAGTGGCGCACAGCTGACGAAAGCCGTCCGAAACGTCCGAAAACGCAGCAGTTAGCTGGCAAAGTCCTGGCGTCAGTTTTTTGGGATACACATGGCGTGATTTTCATTGACTACCTCGAAAAAGGTAAATCGATCAACAGTGATTATTATATTGACTTACTGGTGCTTTTGAAGGAGGAAATCGCAAAAAAACGACCGCACATGCAGAGAAAAAAAATCCTTTTTCACCAAGACAATGCACCCTGCCACAAGTCGATGAAAACAATGGCAAAATTGAACGAATTGGGTTTTGATCTGCTTCCCCACCCCCCATATTCGCCAGATTTAGCCCCCAGTGACTACTGGCTCTTTGCTGATCTTAAAAAAATGCTCCAGGGAAAAAGATTTGGCTCAAATGAGGAGGTCATCGCTGAAACTGAAGCTTATTTTGAAGCGAAAGATAAATTTTTTTATAAACATGGTATTGAAAAATTGGAAAAGCGTTGGAACCATTGTATCACCCTAAAAGGTAATTATGTTGATGAATAAAAAAAAATTTTGCAAAAAAAATGTTGTTTTCATTGTTAGTCTCGGGACTTATTGATCCATGTGTTATAAAGCCCGTTAGAAATTCTAATGACTTTCGCGAAATATCTATCGACAGTGTAACGGTTTCGCTTATTTCTGACCGATAGGATAATATAAAACAGATATAGACACGAAATATGCGTTTACATTTAGAAATGTTGGAAAGAAAACGTAATTCGGTGTGTGTGTATATACAATATCGTGACGGTATTGATAGACACAGTCTCCCGAAATGACCTTGAATTATTAAAAAAATTCAGTATACGTAAAATATATATCTACGGATTAAGTGATTACACAAAATATAAAACGCGACAGTTTCAACAACCTTGCAATTAGCAATATACGTTATTGTTACGTTTATTTATATTGGAATGCATGCAAAGTGGATAGTTTTGTTTTAAAACACCTAAACTACGAACCGGTTCCCTTGCTTGGTAGGGAATCTGTATTTTCACTCCAGAAGTCGAGGAGTTAACACGTACACAAATCCTTCTGTATTTTGTGCAGAAAAATTAACATAAGAAAGAAATAAAACCGAAAGTAATGTGATTAACGAACATATAAGCCGTACATAATCTACAATATTCTTATCGGTTATCTTCAAGCAATCTTTGGCTTAGTGTAGACGTAAAAGGAGGCGTTTTCTCACTTCGAATCACTCAGCGTTGTACCGTGTTGTTTTGTGTTGTGTTTTTTGGTCGAATATCATACAAAATATTAAAAATTCGCGTTCGCTACAGTTTATAAACAACAAAATGGCAAATACATTAATTTCAAATTCACGAAGACTACTATCAAATCACCAACTTTTAAATGAAATTCTAACGAAATCGTGTGATCGACTGCAGCTACTATCAAGATGTTTCAGTGTCACGGCTTCGAACAACATGCGTCTGGTACAATTTCAACTGAAAAGCGGAGGACCGCAGCACATTGGGGCCCAACTTTCCATTGACGGCGATGTTTTCGACGTAAGTGCTGTCGATTCATCCGTTCCTAACTCACTGCTAAAATTCTTGTCGGACGGGAACGATGTGATTGAAAAAGCTAAACGGTAAGGTATCGAGCGATTGAATTTTAGTAGGTATATAAAGTCCGTTCACAAATAATGTGTTTAACTTAGTAATATCGTTGTGTGTAAATTTTAATGAAGAATGGTTGATTAAATTAATTAATTAAGGTTAATATAATCCCTGTTCACAATAATTTTTTAGTTGAATTTGATGGAGCCTGTGGTTGATTGACTTGATCAATAAGGTTGATATATAACCCCTTTCCACAATTAACTATTTGTAAATTCTGTATACGCATTTCGACAACCAAGTTGTCATCATCAGCAGATAATTTCAAAGTGTCGCACCTGGTAAAACACGGCGAAAAAACTGTACGAAAAACAAACTCCGTACGCGATCCACACCGTTCAAATGTAGTGTGTAGTGCACATCTTGGTTTTGAACGGTGAGGATAGCGTACGGAGTTTGTTTTTTTGTGCAATTTTTTCGCCGTGTTTTACCAGGTGCGACACTTTGAAATTATCTGCTGATGATGACAACTTGGTTGTCGAAATGCGTATACAGAATTTACAAATAGTTAATTGTGGAAAGGGGTTATATATCAACCTTATTGATCAAATAATTTTTTGTCAAACAAACTTGTGTGTATTTGGCTTTCGACGGTGTAAGTCTAGTACTGACTTTGACTCTGTGCGGGTTTTGTCGTGCTTCCAAGCGCAATGCTGAGTTATTTTCTACTGATGATGACATTTTAGTTGTTGAAACGTATACAGAATACGAAAATTATTGTGGAAAGGGGTTACATTAACCTTAATTGATTAATTTTGTTGGGTATTTGGATTTTTTAAAATTTCTTTACTAAATTGTTAATTTTGCGTTTTGTTTGTTAATATATAATATACTTTGTTATTTTTGAATAAATAGGTTATGATTTTTATTTTCTAATATTGCAAATGTGATCATTTGAAACACTTATTTGTGACTGCAGACTATTTCTTGTATATACTTATATAAACTATTTAAATATTAATTTTCAATTAATTAAAATTAAGTTTGGAGAGGTTCAAATCACATACTTGTATATACATATACATATACTGGCCAAGAATGAGTGAGGGAATGAGAAAGGATGGCAGATAAATCCAATTTAATGCCCCAAATGTCTGTTGTGATTGAATATCAATAGAGTTCCATTATCATGTTTTCTATTTATAGTTTTTACTTATTTACCTTAATTACAAATAATTATTACCTAATTTTATAGTTTTATGGGGATATATAGTATCATAATAAACATAATACGGGGGTAGCCGTTTATATTTCGGGAACTAGCAACTGCCTCCGATCTGATGATTGCATCGTGAAGTTTGTCATTTTTAACAATACATATATTTACATTGACAGTTTTATTATCCGGTCGCTATTTCTATTGTTGACAGTAAATTTAAAATTTTATGTCAGCGAAAAATTGGAATTAACTCGCGAACATTTTCATGCAATTATTTTTCATAACTTTCGGCGTGGATTATCTCAACAAGAATGCATCGACGACCTGAATTCTTTATATAGTGATGAAGCACCATTGAAACTGTACACAACTATTTGTTTGCCAAAAATTTTTGAAGAAATAAGGAAAACGACAGATCACTCCACCATGACAATGCCAGCTCTCACAGATCAGTTCAAACAATTGAATATTCGGCAGGGCAAAATATTGAATTGATGAGCCATCCGCCTTACAGCCCTGATTTAGCACCATGTGATTTCTTTTTGTCCCCACACGTGAAGAATAAATTTCGTGGTCAACGGTTTTCTACGCCGAAAGAGGCAGTTGAGGCATTCAAAACTTATATTTTGGAGATGCGGCCTTCACAATGGCAGCAATGCTATTTGGATTGGTTTAAACGAGTGCAAAAGTGCATTGATTTTCAAAGAGAATATTTTGAAAAGCAATAAAACTATTTTCTATAATAAATTTTTTTTTGTTTGCTATTCCCAAAATATAAATGGCTACCCTCGTATTAACCATTGTCGACTAAGTTTTTATTAAGGACTGCAGAAATATTAAAAAAGTTTCTTGATTCAGCTTCGAAAAGTTAATTTTACTATTAACTAGTATTTAAAAAACATGTTTTTAGTCTTTATTATACATATAGTAGTGTCCATAAGTAAGTGACCAATTAAAAAAAATTCAATTCTTTAACAATATTGTTTCCATATTTAATATTACACTTTTACTCTTGTACATAATAAAGTTCTAGCAATTTGAAATGTATTGTTAAATGAAAGAGAAAGTAGTTTCTGAGAAGAAATTTTCTTAGTTAATCCTACTCAGGTAATCTGTCCCGATGGTAATTTCGTTCCCGACTTAAGAACAGTTTGTACGTAGTGTTAGTATATCAATGGATTTCTAAGCGTTTTGTTGAATTATCGTTTTCAATCATAATGGACTTGTTCGCTTTAGTATAAGTGCCTATGAATATTTTTCTGTTACTATAAGTAACAATTCATTATATTATTTTACCCTATCATCGGTATTCTGGTTAATTTCTTGAAAGGATAGTGAAATGTCTAGAATATTTGACGAAAATCTCCACCGAATAGGGTTTTTCCATCAACTTAAGTCAGCGATAAATTGTAGGAAGAACGCCATGTTCTAAGTCTTCGATTTTTAAAATTTTCACACATAACAACTGGTTCAGTGCTATCTAATTAAACGGAGAGTTCGTGTTGCAAAAAGGAAGTCATATCTGCAAAGGGTTAATAAACAGAATCGGTTGGAATATGCACCAATTTTGGATATAGCATGAGTGAAATATTTGGATCCAAAAGGAAACAGTACATTCACAGAAGAGTTAGAGTGTACAGTCAACAATAAAACATTATCGGCACTCGTGTTTCAGAGCTTGAACTTTGTACCAAGCTGCTACGCATAGCTAATTTTACAACTTGCTGAGCATAGATTTGAAACCGGGAACCATATCTAGTTCGATTCTGTGGCAGTTAAGCCTCGAAGATTTCCCATACAAGTGATGGTGAAACTTCGGCAACAGAATTATCGAAGACATAACTTCAACTCGGAAGCTAAGATGAAGAAAGATTACAGTAAAAACTATGCAAACGAACAATTTTTTTAGGCGACCACCAGAATTAAGAACCGCGTTTTATCAAATCCCAATCAATATCAAAGTATCTAGGACGACCACATTCTTCTGGAACTATCGCTGGTCCATGTTGTACAGGTTTTACTATCTAATTATTCTTTCACCATTCTCCATCTTTTTGAACACATTGTTTCAAGTACTCACAAATCACTACTTCATTGACTTTTTGATCCTGTACTAGCAAACGTTGAATCCAACGAGCACAAAGTCTAGATATATTTATGTGTTTGTACAGGAGGCAAAAATACTTTCAAGAGAAATTTTAAGAGTCTTAGGGAGCTGAGAGATAATTACGCGTGGGTATGTTCGAATAATTACTGTTCCAATGTTGGTTTCCTAATTAGTGCATTATTAGATTACCTGAATCGGATTGTAACTGGCAGCTTCTCCGACCATCTTGTTGTTATGCTAACGAAAACAAGATCTTGCCGTAGATGATTCCTTAAGAGCTGTTTCATTCATAGAAAATGTTTGCAAATTTTTTTTAGATGATCAGGAAACTTTGCTACATATTTTTACCCTTTCATTTCATCCTTCCCAATTTTTTAAAGCGCAATAATGTCACAATCTTCGAACTCGGTTGCAATCAAATCAATAATTTGCGATAATTGTCAGTTTTCAAAATGAAAGTAGCTCACTTGGATAATATTCTCAAATGACTACAATACAGAGCCTTGGTAATACTATGTTTACATTGATGCTTTTTCTCTTTTAGCACCATTGTCTGTTAATAATAATTGTTAAATTTCTTGCAGAATCTTTTGGCATTCATGTTGTCATTAAAAAAAAACTTGATCTCATACAGATATTTTAGTGAAAAGTCTAAATAAAGAATTACAATACAAATTACATCATACCATATAGATTACGTTGCCGAATTTAGTCTAAAAATAATACGAAAGAGGATTTACGATCCGTAGATTAGATAGAGTTTTATTAATTTGTGTGGATAAAAATGTAAATATCATCTACTTATGCATGCTTCTGGATGCGATAACGATAACGAAGTAGATGGAGAAAGATAAAGTGCTTAATTTATGTTAATGCGTAACATAAAATTTTTTAAATAAAATTCTAGTAGCATAGTTAAAGTTAATCAGCGTTCAAATTTTAAAATCAGATTGAAATATGTAATTGACGTTAAGTATTATGTAATATTATTACACATTGATAGAGATGCGGTACCATAGTTATCCTCACCGGAGTAGCTGTAGCGATGTACTAAGATCGCTTTTCGTGGTTCGACTACGTACCTGCCTTGGTTTGCCGACATGATTTGACAGCTTTACTTATTGTATTATTAATTCTGTATATTGTAAAATGTAAATAACATTATGTCGTTTGAATATTGTGCAAAATTAATCTTATTAATTAAAGAAGGCAGTACTCAGAATATTTCAAAGGTGAAGTCAACATATATCTAAAAATATTGAAAAATAACATTTGGAAAAGTATTTAGAATCATACTCGGCATAAATTTGGTAACTCTTACATTTTCTTTATTTAAGGAGGTAGTTTAGAAAAGTGTTTGTATTATATTGGGTTGGCGTCTAAGTACTTTCGGTTTTGTAGTATAAAATAAAACACTTTTTTTTTAAACAAAGAATAGTTTTTAATCAATTATATATTTTCCATTTTGCTCAATGACCTTTTGCCATCTTTCTTTCAGCTGCATGATTCCGCGCTCATAAAATTTCTGGTCCTCATCAGCAAAAAACTGAACCAGGTGCGAGTGAAGGTCATCGTCATTTGAGAAAGTTTTACCATTCAAAGAATTCTGTAAACTTTGAAATAAATGGTAATCAGATGGTGCTAGATCAGGGCTGTAGGGGGGATGTGACATCACTTCCCAGCCAAGCTCCAATAGTTTCCCACGATTTGCCAAAGATGTGTGAGGCTTTGCATTATCTTGGTGGAAAACTACACCTTTCCGATTTGACAATTCTGGCCGTTTTTCTTTGATTGCTTCATCCAGTTTTATTAATTGTTGACAGTAAACATCAGAATTGATCGTTTGGTTCCTTGGAAGCAGCTCAAAAAACACAACATCTTTGTAATCTCACTAAACTGACAGCATGATCTTTTTTGGATGCAATTCAGCTTTCGATGTGGTTTGAGCTGGTTTATCGTGTTTGCTCCATGATCGTTTTCGAACTATGTTACTGTACAGGACCCATTTTTCATCACCAGTGATGATTCTTTTTAAGAAAGAGTCGGTTTCATTTCGTCTAAGGTGCATATCGCAAAAGTTGATTCTTTGTGTTAAATGAATTTCTTTCAATTCGTGAGGTACCCAAATATCAAGCTTCTTAACTAGCCCAAGACATTTTAAATGTTTTTCAATTGTTGTGTGCGATACATGTAGCCTCTCCGCAACCTCTCGAATAGTTATATGACGATCCTCTTCAATTATGACTCTGATTTGGTCATCATCAACTTCAGTAGGCCGACCAGAACGTTGCTCATCTTTGAGGGAAAAATCTCCAGAACGGAATTTTTTATACCAATTCTGACACGTGCGCTCTGTTAAGCAATTAGCACCATAAACTTCACATATCTTTTGGTGAGCCGCAGCAGCTTTCTTTCCTTTACGGAAATAAAATAGTAAAATATGTCGAAAATGTTCGTTTCAGCACTCCATTTAAAATTAACCCACAACTAATAGCTTTAATAAAAATCACGCACTACTTGCTTCTGAAGTTACGTCAATGTGACTAGTATCACGCGACAAACCGTAAAGTACAGCACTAACATACGTTATACAAAAAATAAAGTAACGCTCTCTATCAGTAAAAATCGAAAGTACTTAGTTGCCAACCCAATATGTCACGGTCATTTTTTTCTATTCTGTTTACAAATTGTTCTTTCTTTATCTAAAATTTCAAATATATATATATATATATATATATATATATATATATGATAAGAAACACAGACTAATATTTCTGTCAAAAAAAGCTAATAGAAAAAATAGATACATAGTTACAAAGTGCATCATACATATGTATATACATTAATATTTCATATTATGGCGTCCAGTGTTTATTATTTTTAAGAGTAGCATCATAGCGATTAGGTATTGAACGCCATATCTTCTTCATATTACCAGATAATTAAGAAATTTTATGTAAACGTGCTCCATGAAATTTATGCTTCATAAGAAACCAAACATTTTCAGTTGTGGGTTGACCACCTTCGATGTTTTCGATCGTTGTTTCTTTGTAGGATCCAATACAAACTGTTCTCTTTAAACCACACTTTTATTAACCTTGGGAATCTTTTTGCCACAATTTTACCATTTGTTTCGCGTTTAGAATACCGCACAAAATTCTAAACCTCCACGTGTTAAAGCAACCCTAGACATGAATCTTTGTAGGGTGTTCTACAATGCGCTGTCGTGCGCACGACCGAATAACGTATCAATGTGTTTTGATTATGTCTTTCTTCAAGGTGCCCAGGTCCAGAAAGATGATTCAACTGTACGCAACACATAGTCGGACAAATTTCTGCTGGAATTTTCTGCTACTAACACATGGATCAATAAGTCCCGAGACTAACAATGAAAACAACATTTTTTTTGCAAAATTTTTTTTTATTCATCAACATAATCACCTTTTAGGGTGATACAATGGTTCCAACGCTTTTCCAATTTTTCAATACCATGTTTATAAAAAAATTTATCTTTCGCTTCAAAATAAGCTTCAGTTTCAGCGATGACCTCCTCATTTGAGCCAAATCTTTTTCCCTGGAGCATTTTTTTAAGATCAGCAAAGAGCCAGTAGTCACTGGGGGCTAAATCTGGCGAATATGGGGGGTGGGGAAGCAGATCAAAACCCAATTCGTTCAATTTTGCCATTGTTTTCATCGACTTGTGGCAGGGTGCATTGTCTTGGTGAAAAAGGATTTTTTTTCTCTGCATGTGCGGTCGTTTTTTTACGATTTCCTCCTTCAAACGCACCAGTAAGTCAATATAATAATCACTGTTGATCGATTTACCTTTTTCGAGGTAGTCAATGAAAATCACGCCATGTGTATCCCAAAAAACTGACGCCAGGACTTTGCCAGCTGACTGCTGCGTTTTCGGACGTTTCGGACGGCTTTCGCCAGCTGTGCGCCACTCAGATGACTGCCGCTTCGACTCTGGAGTGTAGTGATGTATCCATGTTTCGTCCATGGTCGCGTAACGACGCAAGAAATCTTTTTTGTTGCGAGTAAATAGCGATAAACAGCTTTCTGAATCATCGACTCGTTGCTGTTTTTGTTCCATCGAGAGCAATCGCGGCACCCACTTGGAAAAAACCTTTTTCATGCTCAATTTTTCATGAAGGATAGTAAATACACTTCCATATGATATCTGTGTCATCTCAGCAATCTCACGGAGCTTCACTTTACGATCTTTCATTATAATTTTTGTCACTTCACTCACATTTTCCGGTGTAACGGCTTCCACAGGTCTACCTGAGCGTTCCGCGTCATTTGTGTCGGTACGACCACGTTTAAACTCGGCAAACCACCGACAAATCGTTGCTTTTGATGGACAAGAGTCCGGGTAACATTTTTCAATCCATTGCTTTGCTTGCGTGGTGTTTCTACCCATTAAAAAACAATGTTTTATCAGAACACGAAACTCGGTTTTTTCCATTGTTTAAACAAACTACAAAACGACTTTACTCCAACCTCGATAACTCAGCTGTTTCTGGTCCGATCGACTTAAAATTTTGACACGTTTCAAGCAAAGGTTAGTACTCTAGAAAGACGTGGTTACTGGTTTACTACGAGCGCCATGTATGGGTTAGTCTCGGGACTTATTGATCCATGTGTTAATTGTCATTAAACTAATATTTATGTTCTTGGTCAATTCACATTGTCCTTTTTGAAGTATTAATTGCGTTTTTTCTTAAGTACCTTACTTCGCCACTAACTTCGTTATTGTAGTGCGGCTTTCCTAACGTTCTGGAAGGTCGAAACTTTAATTTTGTTGGTAGCGCCTTACCCATCGTCCACCGAAGTCTTTCCATTTGTGTAAGTGCCTAGCTACTGATGCAATTGTCATGTTAGGACTTTTACAGTACTCATACAAAAAAATTTTTTCGAGTCGTTTTGCATACACTACACTCATTTCAACAAAAATTGCTACCTGCGTCACGTACAACGGATAACTGAATTAAAACCGATTAAACACATTGGAGTAAAATATTTCTATATATCTTCTTAGTTCCATCCTCTTATTAACTTTTCCTTCTTGGAATAATGGTCTGCGTTTTTTATTATGCGGGAGCCCTTAAGATAGGTAGCCCAATTAATAGGTAGCCTAATTAAGAAAAATGTATGAGGAAGTCTTTCTTTTAGATGGCAAATTAACAGAAATCAATACAGATTTATAAGAATATAGGAATTGGTTAACTTCTAATATGCAATGTTAAATTCTAATTATAAAAAGAATGGGAATGTAAAGAATCTAATATTACCACAAAATGAAAAATTAACACCAATTAAAACAACGATACCGCTACCATTGAGTGGCCTTTTCGATTTTTTTACTGCCTAAGGCGTTTCGACGTAGTGTTAGCTAAAGTTTGACATTCATTAAGTGTGAAATTGTTCAAAGTTGCTTGAAGGTAAATACATAACCCTATAACGGCTTTTGCAAGTTGTGAACTCAGCTTTTTGTTTATTGTATGCCATAAGATTTCGATTGGAAAAAAGGATTTTTAGATGCCCATTTTAAATGTGAAGTATTGTTTTCGGATATCTGATTTTTTCACTTTTTTAACTACATACATATTTATATGGCAGCATCATCTTTTTGAAAAATGCAACATATATTATTTCGAATTTTTTTAATTCTTTTTAACTTATTTTGCTTCTGAATTTATCAACATTCATTACTTCGTCTACAAACTGCAGTTTCTCCACTCCTCTAGCTAAAATGCAACCTGAGATCATCACAGAAACTGAAAGCTTGACATTCTTTTCAAAACATTGCAAAAAACTTCTGTTTGGTTCTTATGACATGGCTTCGACTATCACCAACGTAAATCTCAAATTCCGCCATCTCTTCCATTAATTTTGAGATTGATAGATCTGATGATTTTTTAGGTATTACTAATATGATTTGATCAAAAAGTCTTAAATTGTAATTAATTCGAACTTTGGTGGTAGAACATAAATGATTTGGACAACTTTCACTCAAGCTACTACAATAGTAGATTATATTTTTACTTAAATGATATCTGCAACCCTTCGCAAAGATTTTGTTTTGGCAGTATTATATGCAATGTTTATATTCAAATTCAAAGAAAAATAGTTATTTAAAAAATATTAAAACCTCTGAGCAAATTCGGAAAAAAGGCAACTAAAGTTATATGTTTACGTTGTCGCATTTGAGATTTGAAATAAATCAATATTGATGTTCCATTTTAACGTTGAAAGAATGAATGAAAATAGTATGAGAAATCTTTTGAAATAATCGTAAATCTTTTTCTGTCGGTTGAATGACTCTTCCATCAATAAAATTGATTGTGCACTGTATTTTATAACTGTAAGTATTATAAATAACTATTCGTTTTAATGAACGTGACACACCTACTGATGATGACGTATGGGTAACATGTCCTTTAGTGTTAATGTACTCTAGCGTACATTTTATTGAATACATACACACCTGCCGCTTGTATAAACCTTGCGCTGGCTAAACTTACTTTCTGAGCGCATCTTTCAATAGTCTCCTAAATTATTCTATAATATATTTAAAGGTTTCTTAAATTTATAATTTGATAATAATAAGATAGTTCAAACAAAAAATTATTTGTAAATAGTTTGCTAAAGAGAATTATGTAATAAAATATAGTAAAAACTAGTTTTCTAACTAGGTTCATTAATTACTGTTTCTTCCGTAGTTGAAATATAGGATTTCTTTATTACAATTACTAGTTTTGTAATTCCTATGATGCACAGCTTTTGACAGTATAAACTAACACTCAAATTTGATTTGGCGAATTAACTTACCGCACTAGTGCGGTAGTGTAGTTAATTTGTACTTGAATACAGCTGACATTAATTAAAAAAGAAAAAGAACTAATATCGAATTTTTTACTAAAATGAAAATTAAAAATTATTAGGTGCGCAACTAAGTTCTCGCTGTTTTTTTGATGAAAATGCAACTTTATTGTGAAAAAATGTTTACAAATGAATCATTCAAAATATTGCCCATCGCTAGCGACAACTTTTTCCCATCTTTCTGGCAGAGCTCGAATACTGTCACGGTAGAAGTGTTCGTCTTTTGAGGCTATCCACGAATCAAGCCATTTTGAGATGTCTTCATGTGAGCGGAACTGCTGATTAGCCAGACCATGTGCCATCGAACGGAACAAGTAATAATATGGCGGGTGGGGTAGGACCTCCCATTTGAGCGTTTCTAAGTAGGTTTTAACGGGTTTGGCAACATGAGGCCGAGCGTTGTCATGCTGTAGAATCACTTTTTCGTGCCTCTGCTCGTGTTGTGGCCGCTTTTCGCGAAGTGCTCGGCTCAATCGCATCAATTGAGTTCGATACCGTTCCCCAGTGATGGTTTCGTTCGGTTTAAACAGCTCATAATAAATAACACCGCCCTGGTCCCACCAAATACAAAGCAAAACCTTCGCAGCGTGAATATTCGGCCGAACTGACGACGTAGAAGCATGACCGGGTAGTGCCCATGATTTTGTTCTCTTTAGGTTGCTGTAATGAATCCATTATTCATCACTCGTAACGATGCGATGAAGAAAACCCTTCCTTTTCTGCCGCTGGAGCAGTTGTTCACAGGCGAAAAAACGACGCTCAACGTCTCTTGACTTCAAATCATAAGGAACCCAAGTTCCTTGTTTTTGAATCATTCCCAACGCATGCAATCGCTGGGAAATGGCTTGGCGGGTAACTCTTAATGCTGAAGCAAGCTCTTTTTACGTTTGGCACGGATCCTCATCGAGCAATGCCTCCAATTCAGAGTCTTCGAAGGTCTTCCTTCACGCGAACGGTCGTTAACATCGAAATCACCGTCTTTGAAGCGACGGAACAAATCACAGCACGTTGTTTCACTTAGAGCAGCATCTCCGTAAACTTTTTGGAGTTCTCGATGCGCTTCAGCCGCCGTTTTCTTCGAATGAAAGAAGAAAAGCAACACTTCCCGCAAATGACGATTATTTGGCACAAAATCAGACATTTCCACACAACCAAAAGTATATGACGCATAAACATAATCACTAATGTGTCAAAACGGTTTGTTTACCATTTGTCTAAGCTTGGTTCATGACGTTTTGGTTATGTCACCATCGACCAGCACTTACTACTGGAGCCATCTCTTGAAAAACAACGAGAACTTAGTTGCGCACCTAATACTATTTGAGCAATCAATAAACGCAACAACTGGAATATTTTTTGTTAAGAATTTTCGCCATAAATAATGCTTATATTATTATTAGATTCTAAAACGTCAGAATTGTAGAAGCTATCAAAATTGTCGCCCGTAAGTTTACGAGCCAGATCTCTACATTTAAATTTATTCTATACCTATACTGTATTAAAAATTTCTTGAATAATTACAACCAACGAATTCAAACTGATAGCAATAAATATCTATTTGTTTACAACGAAGTTTGCATAGCAGCCCGTATAATGACTACTTTTAACCCATTATATCGTTATGAACGCTCAATATTTCATACCAGTTCTTATATTTTTTTCGTGTACCTCGTTTTGCTAGACGCAACTCTCCGTATGCAGGTTTATACAACTAACTGTAAATGTGAAGGCCTTCATGTGCATTCTTCATGTAAGACGTATTATATGTATATACATGTAATACGCAATTGTTTTTGTAATATTAATGTGTAGCAGGTAGCAGAAGAATGCCTGCATATTTCTAACTCTCTGTCAAGCGTAAATGAAAATTCATGAAGCAGGAATTAATATCTGCAACTGAATACATACACAGTCTGCCTCAGAGAAAACCGAACTTTTTTAAAATAACAACAAATGCTTACTATTTTGGTAAAATTCATTTGTTTTACGCAAACTAGTCGCCTTCGGCATCAATACAACGTTTTGCACGGTCAATTAATATGTCGAATGAATTTTTCAGTTCATCTTTAGAGATGTTCTTCAAGATCGCAATCGACACCTTGTTAATGGATTCGACGTTGGCATAACGCCGTCCTTTTATCGGCTAATGTAGTATGAAGAATAGATAGAAATCAAAGGGGGCAAAACCCGGTGAATACGGTTAATGGTTTATGGTTAAAATGCCATTTGAATTTAGAAAATCAGTGATAAATGTCGAGCGATGAGATGGTGCATATCATATAATAAACGCCAGCTACCATTTTCACGATATTGAGGGTTCACACGATGAATACACGCCAAAAGACGCATAACACCAAGAAAATATAGGATATTGTCTATTTGACTAGTTGATGCACTTTGTGCACTATGCCTTTCGAATCATAAAAACAAATCAACATTATCCTGAAGTTTTCGTCCTTTTGTGAATCTTTAATCAAGTCTGTACAATGTTGAAACGGAGCAATTTTTGATCATCTGTTAGCTTCTGTGGTACAAACCTTGCATAAATCTTTCTCTGTTCCAAATGCGATGAATTGAATCTTTGGAAATATTTAATTCTATTGCCATGTATCGCAATGAGGATTTCGCCCCATTTTTAATGAATTCACTCACAGGTTCGATGTTACTTTCCGTAACCACAGATTTTTTTGCACCAGGATGTTCGTCGTCATTTATGTCAGTCTACCAGAAAGTCCTTTGCCTTGCACATCGAAATCACCACTCTTTAATGTTAGAAACTTATGCCTTACAAAATATCTCTGAGACTCGTGAGCGTCGTTAGAATAATAGCTGTCGTTGGCTTTTTTCTCTCTTAATTTAAAAATATATACACGTTATAGGCATTATTTTTATAATGCGAGCTTATACTACATTAAGGGGTGTATGCTTTGAGTTCAGCCGTGTATACTTAGATATAAAATCCGCCACAATAGTGTCTGCGTAAATATCAGTATGAGTTAAGCAAAATTTACTGCTGACACCTCAATCTATATCATATCCGCCGCTGACGACTTTAGTTCGCGTAATCTACAACGACGTTCGATGAGGTAAGATCTGTTTCTTAAATTGAGACTAGTATACTTGTTATTCGCACTAATGTTTTATATATATATATATATATATATATATATATACTTAGTATTTAGTATTAGTAAAATTGTCAATGCAAGAAAATGGAAAACTGTTCTATTCACTAAGCATTTAGTACGTACCTCTACTACGATCTCACTTCCTTCGTGATAATTCGTGCTCATTCGTTGCGGCAATCGCAACTGGTTTAAAACTATTTACAATATTATTTAAAGATTCAAGATATAAACTCAGGAATAACTACAAAAATTAATTCAGGAATTTAAAAATTATAAATAGCTGGAGAATATAAAGTCGTTCACATATAAAAACAAAAAGAAATGCGGAATCCATCTAACTTATTATTAATAAATGTAATGCACGTACTTCGGTACACCTAACGATTTGAAATTCTTTCAAAAATGAGATTATTTATTTTAGTTGAATAACATTTAGAACTCGATGGATGTGTCATTGTAACAGCTGGTTTGATACTTTTAAAATTTATTTGCCGATTCATTTGAACTCCTCTGACAAGTGATGAAAAAACAATACCTCTCTCTCTCATTCACACATACGAATGTACGAACGGAAGAACAAGGGCGTGTCATCCCGCTAAAATCGGTAACCAAGTTACCTTTGCGTAATTAGATGAATGTTTTAAAATCGCGAATCGCAAATGTTAATAACACCCTGTATACCACCCGTTTCAAGGAATTCACCTTTCATCAGGCAAGCTTGTGTTATTAACAAACGATTCTTTGTATGCTTATCGAAATGAAATGACCTTTTTAATGCGGAAAAATGATGAAAAAAAACATTCCTACTTTCGTTCAAACAACTTTAAAATCTCGGCGAATGGCCATCAGATGAACGTTAAAACAACCATTCAAATGTTAATAACACCCAGTTTACACAAGTTTACCTGATAAGAGGTGATTTTCTTGAAACGCGTAGTAAACAGGGTGTTATTAACATTTAAATGATTCTTTTAACATTTCTCTGACAGTGTTTAGTGGCAGTTGATTTGCCAGTAGCCAGTTATTAATGTTTAGAATTAAGGTTGCGCATTAGCGATTGTAAGAACTGCGAAAATATATTTACTTTATAGAGTACATCATTTAAAGAAAATACGTTTATAATTGAATTTTCATAGTCTCTTCATAATCACAGTCATGTATGAGTTACTAAGTGTACCAGAAAGTCATTACCGTCTTCTTAGTAAAAATACTACATTTTCAAGAAAATGGAAAAATTTATTTCTTCAAAATATTGGCCATTTGATTCTACGCATCTTGCCCATCTTTCAGGCAATTTATAGATGCCATCCAAAAAAAACTGCTTGTCTTTGAGCAAAACCATTCACCGAGCCACTTCTTCGAAATTGACGAAGTGCTGCTCTGCAAGCGCGTGCCCCATTGATGCGAAAAGGTGATAGTCGGACGGGGTAAGATGTGGAGAGTACGACGGGTGCGATATTATGACCTATCCAAGTGCTTTCAACGCTTCTTTGACTGGTTTTGCTGTATGAGACAGCGCGTTATCGTGCTGTAAAATCACTTTACCGTATTTTCGGGCCCATTCCGGATGTTTTTCTATTATATGGTTCAAATTGCTAACTTGTTATCGGTAGCGATCAATATTAGCATTTCACCAGGTTTCAACTCTTTTCAACTCTTTTCCCACCAAACATAGAGCAGGTCTTGCGTTTAGGGTTTTCGAAATGAATCTATTTTTCACCACCCATCACTATGCAGATATGACTTCCTATCATACCTTTGAAGCAGCATTACACAGACGATTTTTCAATTTTCCATTTTCCTGTCATTCAATTGATGTGGCACCTATTTTGCCATATTTTGGATTTTTCCTATTGCTCGTAATCGGTCGCTAATCGTTTCTTGGGCCACATTTAACCCTTTTGTCAATTGTTTTTAGTTTCGGTTGGGTCTTCATATAATAACTCCTGCAGTTTCGCATCTTCAAACTTTTTCGGTCTACCAGAACGTTCTTACACATCGAAATCACCACTATCGAATTGTCAAAACCACGCCCCACATATTTTTATGGATGAAGTATGTTTACCGTAAGTTTCTACCAGCAAATGATGACTCAGCGGCTTTTTTATTTTGATTAAATAAGAAAAGTAATCCGTGCCGCAAATGCGCTTTTTCAGGCACGAAACTCGACATTTTCGAAGAGGTATAAATCTATGACAGTGTTACTTTCGCAAATTGTAACGTATAGCTTTGAAGCTTGATGTCAGTAGAATAAAATGATACAAGTGTCAAATCATACCATTGCATACTTAAGCCTAGCGACATCTGTTACAAAAACTGGTAATAACTTTCCGGTATATCTGGTAGACCTTTTAATTTTGCATTGACAATAATTTTGCCGCTTTGGTATCAGCATAGTTTTAGATTGCTGTTTAATTTTAAGAATAATTAATTTAATAATATTAATATTTAATTTAAAGCCAAGAAATTTTATTTCCCTTAAAAATTAGCTTCTCCATTATATATATGTTTAAAAAATTTAAATATTCCACACATATTGAAAAATAATTATTGAGATTTATATGAAATGAATGCTTTGGTAAATCATGTTCTACTTTTAGAACAAAATATCACTCACGTAATTCATTGTATACATATTTTGGGGTTTCAAGGAGTAATTATTGATTGGCTGACGACCGCTTTCTTTAGCTTTAGAATAGATGAATAAGCAGGAGCTTAATACTTGGCGTGAGTCGCGATCCTTAGCTTTTAATCAATCTTTCACCGCTACATGCCTTCTATGAATTATTTAACTATTATGAAGGATTTAAACTTTTAAATATGAATTTATTTTCAAAGTAAAATGTTTTAAAAGAACCTCACATTTCGATTGTTAAAATTAATCACCAAAGAATTAAGTTTTGATTTAAAATTGGTATACATTTTTATTGCTCAAAATTTTTCGCTGATTGAACAAAACGTGTTTGAATATCTTAATTTTATTATAAATTTGTAAAATAATATTTTAAGAGATTACTTAAATATGGTTCATTTCATTTCAGAATCGTTGCTGCAGGGAAGTCCGTCGTCCCATTATCAGATGTAAACTTACTAGCACCAATAACAAAACCAGATAAAGTTGCGTGTGTAGGTTTGAATTACAGTGGTCACTGCGACGAACAGAATCTACCATACCCAACAGAACCAATAATATTCAGTAAATTTTCTTCGACAATTATAGGACCATTTGATACGAT
Organism: Dermolepida albohirtum; assembly: GCA_031893035.1. Lineage (NCBI taxonomy): Eukaryota > Metazoa > Arthropoda > Insecta > Coleoptera > Scarabaeidae > Dermolepida > Dermolepida albohirtum. Next base: position 168,638 of record JAVIWB010002198.1, on the reverse strand, counting down.
TAAGTTACCATCAATAAGCAATGTGAGAGAATCTACATTTTCTTTAATATAATGTTTAACTAAATTGTCTTCCAGTAGAGTGTGGATTGGGAGGCCGAATTAGCTATCGTCATAGGAAAGAAAGCGAAGTGCATAAGACAAGATCAAGTCGATGATTACATTTTTGGATATACTATTGCCCAAGATATTAGCGCCAGAGATTGGCAGAAGAAGAGGAATGGAGGGCAATTTTTGTTAGGAAAGACTATGGATACTTTTTGTCCTCTAGGGCCAGCGATTGTTACGAAAAATAAAATAAACCCGCAGAATTTGAATATCAAATCATACGTGAATGGAGTATTAAAACAAAATGGAAACACATCTGAAATGATTTTTAAAATTGATTTCTTAGTTTCGTACTTATCCCAGTAAGTATTTTCGAAAGAAAGACAATTCATGCTAGTGGTTCATTCAAAACGTGTCTATTATCACATCAAAATCTTGACTTTCTTTTCCAAAAAGTATTGTATGACTATTGTTTAATATTAATTCAAGAATTACTCCAGATATACATATATACTTTGGGTATCTAAAGAATAAAGCTTAACCATATCGTGTACAATCATAACCAGTGGCGCGTCAAAAATAACTTATCATATGAACCGATCATATCTTTCAAACGCATGTTACTCTATATTACCAAATAATAATTCGTCTTCACATACTAATGATTTCGGCTGTTAAGAACTAAACATTAAGATTAGTGGAATAGTATATATGCACCTCTCTATTATAGTGTTTCAAATTGCGCGGTTTTTTTTAAGAGTAAATAAAATATAGATGGCACACTGAATTTGTCTGGGTATGTGGGCATTTAAAAAGTGTGACGTATGACATTTATAAAAATGGCTTCGTACACGGTACAATAACGCGTTCAAATTGTTGAATTATTTTATGAAAATTAGCGTTCTGTGAAAAGAGTGTTTAAAAAATTACGTGAATTTTATGGTTTACGTAATCGTCCATCTGAAAGCAATATTGGTCGACTTATTAAAAAATTTCAAGAGACCGGTTCCGTGGAAGATCAAAAAAGTGAAAAATACAGGTGCTTCACAAGAAAATATTGGTTTGGTTCGTGAAAGTGTTGCTGAAGATCCTGAAATGTCCATTAGACGACGCTCACAACAACTTGGACTTAGTGGAACAACAATATGGCGTATTTTACACAAGGATTTAGCTCTGAAGGCATATGAGATTCAAATAACACAGAAACTGAAGCTATTAGGTCATTTAAAACGTCGTTCATTTGTCAATTTCATCAATGAACAACCAGCTGATTTTTCTCAAAAAATAATGTTTTCCGATGAGGCACATTTTGACCTTGGTGCCTATGTTAATAAACAAAATTGCCGTATCTGGTGTGAGGAAAATTCACGAATTATTCATGAGAAATCTATGCATCCTAAACGAGTTACTGTTTGGTGTGCATTATGGTCAGGTGGTGTAATTGAACCTTACTTTGAAAATGCTGTTGGCGAAGCTGTAAGTGTCAATGGTGATCGATATCGTCGGATGATAACCGAATTTTTGTAGCCTGAATTAATGAATATTGATCTAGAGGATATATGGTTTCAACAGGATGACGGTACACCTCACTTTGCACACGAATCAATTGATTTATTGAGAGAAAAATTTCTTGGACGTATAATCTCAAGAAAGGGTGATGTTATTTGTCCACCAAGATCATGTGATTTGACACCGTCGGACTATTTTCTTTGGGGTTTTGTGAAAAGTCAGGTTTATAAAAACAATCCACAATCAATTCCTGCTTTCGAAGATGAAATTATTCGTGTCATTGATGAGATAGAGCCTCAATTGGGTCAAAATGTCATTGGAAATTTTAACAAAATAGTGGACGTCTGTGGAGCTGCAAGAGGAGGCCATTTGGCAGATATTATTTTTCGCATATAAATGTCATAACTGATACTTCAATTACCAATAAAAAGGTTTTGAAAGTGAATGCAAATTATGTGTTTTATTTATTCTTTAAAAAAACTGCGAAATTTGAAACACCCTTTACATTCGATAGATTTTGACAGGCAATCAAATTTCTATTATAATCTAAGATTTAAACTTTCATTGTTCAATACTTTATCAAAATAACTTTTCAATTAAATATACTGTTGGGAACATTACAGAAAATATAAAAAGTATAATATATCGGAACTTCGCCGCACACCGGCTAGAGAGTACGATATTGATGCCATCGACCTGACCTTATCGACTGACGTCATCTGCAGCCGCAAATACACATTAAGTGAGGGCGTGCTGTGTTATAAGGGCGTGACATGATGAAAAGGTGTTATAAGGGTGTGGTGTGTTGTAAATCTTTGAGGGTTGAAAACTCGCGGCTAAAATACTGTTTCACTCATTTTTTTGCATTGTAAAATCTCTATTTGTTAAAATAGTACAGCGCCTGGCAGTTGAATTATAGCCACCTTCTGATTATTTGGTATTTTTTCAAATTTATTAGAAATAAAACAAACAGACACATAAATTGTTTATTTATGCTTTATGGAAGACATTCCATTAATATTTTGTTAATCCTCTTTTGGCTTTAATGACTGCGCTAATTCTACCTAACATATTGAAAATATAGCTAATGTCTGTGAATATTATCTTTTAGAATTGCTATTGTTGGGTTTGGGGATAAGTACATAAACTTTTTCAACATGCTCCATACATTTTCACCCGGATTTAGATTGGGTGAGTTTCTGAGCCGGGCAAAAGGGGTATGTTATACTCTAGAAACAGACTTTTTGTCCATTTCATTGTCTAGCACGATGCTTCATCCTGCGTAAAGCTGTATGTTCCTTTCTTTTTATTTAATGTGTTTAAGATTGTCAAAAATACAGTTTCAACAACCTTTTTATATTGCATTTAATTCATGGTGCAACAGAGGCTTGGTGCCATTCGCGGTTATACAAGACCAGATAATGACTGATGGTAGGTGTTTAATCTTTTTTGTACAGCTTCATCTCTATAGCGTTCCTTGGATCTTTGTCGAACGAAATTAATACTCACCATCATTGTTTCAATTCGGGATTCACAGCTGAAAATCACCTGAATGTTGGAGTTCACATACAAATTAATACTTAAAAGAAATAATTTATTAATGAAAAATTTGTACTCATTTACCTTTTTCTAATCTTCAACCGTGAAATCTCAGTGCATTTTTGCTCATTGCCGGCATGCTTTCTTTATTTTTGGTGTCAATTTTGGCTTGTTGGTTGGTCTGCGACATTTGACTCCGGCAGCGTACAATCGTGATCACACCGTGTGCTGAAATATGTTTGTATTATACACTTTCAATTTATCTAGCAGCTCTTTAGCAAAAGATTGTCTATTTGCGAGTGCTGCTTTTATAATTAGCCTTTTTCGGTGGTTTTACGGACACCATGACAATGACTGTGACCGCTCGATGTTGGAGGTATATTTTCTCGAATTAATACGGCTATTCAGTGGACCATATGCAGAGAAACTTTTTGCATTATTACAATTTGTCTGTTCGAATACATGTCTGTTTTTAATAAAGTCTCTATTTTAATTTTATCCGTGTTACTAATATATTTCAGTTTTCCCATTCCGAAAAAATTACAATGGTTGAAAATTTACCAAAAAATTAAGCTAATAATAAACTTCACAGTATTTTATCAAAGCACTTCAATACACTTCTTAACATGAGTACGTACAAATTTCAACTGCATTTGATATTATTCGTAGCGCTTTTACATATTTCATTATCTGTGTTTAGACCCTAATAGCGGGTATCTGACTCAAAACCGATAATAAGGCGATTTTCTTAATAACATAGTGGAATAGATCCTCTTTGGACAACTAAATTTGCTTACAATCGAAAATTTTAAATATAAATACAAACGGCTTGTATCGTAAATTTCGTGATATGTAAGGGTGGCTCTCATTCAATTGCCAGGTACTGTATATTGATTGTCAATTAAGTTACATCACTTAAATCGATAATATACATTGCTGACATTTGTATTACTTCACCTAACTATAACCTCCAAAACTTAACTGGTACACACCATGTAAATTTACTCAAAATTTCGTTAAATGTCAAAATAATATCGACACGTTTTTTTCCCGCAAGTTTACGCGCAAACGTTCGAGCCCATATCAATGCAGAAAACGAGAAAAGTCGAAGTTCTGCATAGGTATCGTGCAGAAATAATATACATTGTATTTTCTATACAAGCATTCGTTAACAAATGTTCATTATAAAACGAAATCAAGTAGGTTCTGAACACATAATCATGTGTCATAATTTAACACATATGGTCCACCAATAATTCTAGAAAAGATAGCATAAAATAAAGCGAAATAATGAAACAAATTCAGACACGATTTTAAATCTTCTAGGATTATTTTGTTTCTTAACGAATAACCGAACTTTCAAAGAATGACGACATGTTTTTACAATTCCTTGTATACACTACCAAGATTTCTAGCAGATGATAAATTATATTTTGTAATGTTTCGCAAGTCGAAATTATTCTTATTTTAAATTACCAAATTTTAGAAAATCCAATATTATGTAAAGTTCTGAAAATCTTGATAGGTTGACTTATCAATTGATGTGATAATTATAACAAGTATTAGCTCCTACAACGTATTTTGCTTTCATATTTTAAAATATGCTTTCAATGGGCCTCATGATTGACAATAGATTATCTCACTTTCATTAACCGACCTGGTCTTTACTTGATGAAAATCCATAACAAACTTAAATACAAAAACTCTGTTGTGTTTAATTTTACCTCACATTCTTCATTATGTATTTACTAAGTAAGTCTATCTTAGTATCTTCAATAATAATTAATTATAATTAATATTATTAAAATATAAAAAATCTCTAATTATTGTCAGCAAATTTTTTTTTTACAAAATTGTATGACTTTTCTGAATGGTAGTCACTGCACTGATTCCTGTTTAATGGGAAATCGCAGTAATGTACCAAAGTTTTATGCTCAGTGATAATTCAAGAAAAAAATTTGCGTTCATGTATTTGGCTAAACTTTCTTGAGAAATCATTTTTCTCCATAGTTTTGACTTAAGTGTAAGCAATCCACCATGTAGACGCTTTTTCCGCGCATAATTTCCAGATAACTTGTTTCAAATATACAAACTTCATTAGCTGTAACATATACCTTTAAATATCGATCTTGCAATCTATAATTCTATATTATTTTGGTCCTCTAATTAATTATTTACTGCATTAATTCACAAAGTAATTTATATGCTAGAAGCTTTTAAACTGTGCAATTTAAAACTTCACAGTGACATTTTGTAATTTAATAGTCAAATTATAAATTGTAAAATAAAAACAAAACTAAATTTAGAGTTTAGGAAACTTTGAAAAAAATAACTCTCAAACTTGAAACTCCTTATATTCAAAATACCGTTATTCTTGTTCTCAAATGGTCGTTAATGTAGCGTAAATAAGTATTCATATTTTAAGAACTTTAAAATAATTTTTCTATTAAGCATTTCTATTTTTTTATAAACAAACAACAATTTTAGAACATGTATGACAATTAATTTGTTTTCGCCCAAACTAATTTAATACATTAACAAATGTGTCATATCTTGAGATTATGATCTTAATGAAGCTTCTAGTCATTTATTAATAGCTTAATAAAAGTTTCCTGTAATGGCAATTATTCTATATGAAATGCTACATATTTAAAATATAAGCCATAAATTGTGCAAACATTATCTAATAATTTTGAATTATCTTGTTAAAATGTATTCTATTGTTTGTAAATGCTGTTTACTTTAGGAATATGATTTACAAAATTTATCTTTTCAGAATTGTGACATTATACCCCGGAGATTTAATTCTAACAGGAACACCTGCAGGAGTCGGCGTGCATAGAAACCCTCCAGAATTCTTAAAGGCTGGTGATGTACTTGAAACTCAAATTGAAGGGATTGGAAAACTGAAGAATATTGTTGAATAAATATTGTGTTAATAATTTTTATTGTATACAAATTTTGTAACATTATATTAATGATAATAAATATTAACAACTATTATTCTTTTGGAAAGTAAGGTTTTGGTGTCCTACGGGTGAATTCACATTCTTCTCTTATGTGATAAGGAGCATAAGGATCGTCGATGTAGTATTTTGGTTTTCGCCAGAAATTAGTTACCATTTTGTCTAGTTTTGTACTCTGAGAGGCATTACAAAATACATGTTGACGAAGTCTTCGTTTTCTTTGGGGGGATTTCTTCCACAATTTTTTGAATCTGCCAGCTTTTGTTCTAATCCAACCTCCCCAATGTAATCTGTAGAAACGTCTCAATACAGCTTTAACAGATTTTCTTTTACCAGATTTCCATGAAAATTTTGTAAGTGATCGTGTTGTGATATTGCTTGCTATTTGCTGAATTTTTGGGTTGAAGAGCAAGTTTGTACATGATTGTTGCCCATAAATTGGTGCGTATCCAGTAATTGACGAAAACTTTTTTGCATGGTCTTTCACTTGTGGCAATAAATAATTATTATTTAGAATTCTTATTTGGAAGCACCTGAGGGAGGTTCGCAAAACTGTAAAGAAAATTTTAAAGTTTTAAGGTTGCCTATTACTACACTTGATAGAACGTTTCATTATCTATCTTTGTTTAATACATGTAGTTAGAATTGAATAAATGTTATACGTACTTTCATTACCACGTTAATGAAAAAAATTACTAGAAAGTTAACCTCTAAAAATTGATCGGAAAACAATTGATCTTCTTACATATATTAAAACTGTCATAACATACTCCTATTATTTATTTACCGTTGATAAGTATTGTTAATTTTATGACATCAGTATGCTATACATCAAAATCCTTGTAAATAATTGTCAAAATCAGTGAACTCACCTCCACCGAAAACTCGAAACATCCCGTCTAACTTTTTTGCATGCACTGAAGCCGAGGATCACGGGTGTATTTCTATCTTGGTTAATTTGTTTTTCCCGCTCCCGTATTGGGTGCTCCAAGGAAGATGTTCAGAATTGTTAGAGTATCAGCAACTAGGTTACAAGGGGTAAGCAATAACTCAGATATAATAATAAAATAAATATTTCCTGTCAGTGACATTGCCCTATTATGTCATCATATGCATTTTAAAATATTTTAGTATGATTACAAGTAATGAGATATAATACATAATTGTTATTAAAAATTTTTGCATTATAATACTTAATCATTTCTTTCTTTTAATTTAAAATACTTTTAGAGATACTATGGTGGTTCATCAAGATTATCTAGAACAATACGATATTATAGTAAAGAACAACAAAGAAGTGAACTATGCCCTCCACCACCACCGAAAAAAACAAATACTGGAACAGCTTTTACTCTTGGGGCATTAGCTTTAGCTAGTGGAGCAATAATTGGCTATGCAAAATATGATCCAGACTTCCGTTGTATTTTAACAGAATATGTTCCTTTCACAGATGGTGTTATAAAATTTGTATTTCAAGAAGAGCAATCTTATTATGATTCTATATCCGAAAGTTATCAAAATTTAAAAAAAACATTATTCCCTGAACAAAAAGAGCCAGAACCAGAAAAAAAGAAAATAAAACGTAGAACTGTCGAAGAGATCGATAAGGATTATAAACGTAAGTCTGAAAAAAGTTTTTGTTGTTTGATGTGTTTTGTTAAGCTTACTAACATCATTGCACAGCTCCTAGTCTTGTATTACCAGCTGTCGCAAAAGATGCTAAAGTGCCAGAAAATATATACTCTGAAGTACGTTTGGAAAGCAAGGAAACACCAAAATCTGAACCAGATGTCCAAATAGGTAATTATTTCTAATACTGTTTTATACTAAGATTCTTTTTTAATAATTGTGCATTAACATTTTTTATTTCAATATTATTAAGTTTTATTTAAGTTGTATGAAATCGAAAGTAATTTATTGTAAATATTTAATGCTCCTAGTGTTCTTTTGTTGAATGAGATATATTAATTAAATATACTTAAGAACATTTGAAGTATTAATTCAGTGATCATGATTGTACTCATCAATTGGGTCAAATAATGTAACTTAGAGAGAGTACATCTCCTTTATTGGTTTATAATTCTTTGCATTTTTGGATGTAAAACCATTGATAACTTTTGTGAATATTTATGCATATTATCTTTCGTTTTAATTATAGTCTAGACACCAAATAAATAATCATTAGGTGTGGTTTGCATCATCAACATGTCATTTTCAGTAATGTCAAGAACGCCTCAACTACACCATAATAAATTGTTTTTGGTACAGGATGCCATCTATTGGAATTTTACAATACTTTTTGTTGCTATGCTATAAGACAACAAATGTCTTACCGAAATTAAACTTTTGCAAGAGAATTTTGTTTTGAAGAAGAAACTGGCTTATTAATGCGAATAAAGTTAGACAACTCAGAAAAAACATCACCAAATACAACAATAGGATCAATAATGTATACATCAGTATTATCAACTTCGGTTAATTTGAATATGTTGGACTGATAGAATTGTATGATGTATACTGTGCTTTATAGTAATCTTGGTAATGCAAAAGCCAATAGAATTATATTTATTAAAAAATACCAGAATAGCACACATTTTTATAACTTTTTGTTCGGTGCTTAGAATATAGTGATTTAGAAAATTGTTATCAATAACCTGTTACTAATATACAGTATTAAAAATCTATTCAAGATAATAATATGCAAAAATATGTATTTACATATCCTTCATAAATTTGGCAACCTTTAATGAGTAGGATAAATATTCTAATCGTTCATATTTAAAGATACATATTATATATATTACTAGCATTTCTTAATGGGATGAATTATTTGTAATAAATAAATGATTCTTTAAAGAAAATGAAAATAATAAATCAATTTAAGTAAACAAAAATTATTACAAAATTGAAAGTTTAAAGTTATGTTTTTAGACGACAGTGGAATACATTTTTAGAATTAGATTTTCCTCCTTTTAACATTTTTGCGACTTTTTTGGTTTCATTGACAACTAGACATTCTAGAACCAATTTCAGTAATTTAAACGTAAGTATATTGTTCGTTTTTTGTTGCTGTTATATATAATTCATATTAATTTCCCATATCACTACGATGTCATTAGTAGTCATAAATAATCATCTGATAGTAACACGAGGAGATCATGGGGTGATGATTAGAATTCATTCACAGTCAATTTACAATCTTATATAAACTTCGAAATGAGTAATCAACTTTTCATACGTGTGATTTTCTTTGAATTTTTGAAATATTATAGCATGTGTTTATGCAAAGGCTGTTGTGCTTTCTCATAAGAAGGTTATTTTTAAAATAAGGTTCATTTTTAATAAGAAAAAAAATACTGTAAATATTAAAATATATTTACTTCAATATTTTACGTACTTTCATCTACTTTTCTACATAATTTCGATTTTTGTCCAAACATTTATCATTCTGTTCAGCAATTACCAAAACAGGTAAAAATCACTGGGTGGAAGATCTGGACTGTAAGGTGGATGATTCAGTTGTTCCCATCCAAAAGACCTGATTAAATCTGGTGTTTGTACAGAAACATGGCCTTACATTGTTATGGAGCGACATCACACCGGAAACAGCAAGCGCGCTTGTTTTGTGTGGCACACCGAAGTTTTTTCGAGGTCACACAATATATATCAGAATTGATTGTTGTGCCTCTCACCATAAAATCCACTAACAATATCCCTTTACTCTCCCAAAAGACAGTTGCGATGATCTTTTATGGTGACTGTCTGTTTGATTTTCACTTTGGTTGGCCACGATGTGTGTCTCCATTCCATTGACTGCCACAGGGAAAAATTTTACAGTTCCAACGCATACTTTTTAAAATTTTTCAATATTAAAATTATGATTAAAAACTAAATACAGGAGAGTGATGTTTGTTAAAATGAAGATACTCGAATACAATTAAAAAGGTTTTATAATAATAATGTCAAAATAAACTAGAAGTCAATTTTCATCATTTCTATGACTTATAATGTACAATGTAACAAAAAAACGAATCACCGATTCATATGTTGCTGAGAAAGTCGCATTTGAATGTGTTTTTATTCCATTGTTAACGAATGCGGTACCTACTTTGCACACAGCTTTCCGAAACCCGAAACTTTAGCCAAAATATTGCTCACACTGCCTAATGAAATGCCTAGGGCTTCTACTAAATCTCTCTCAGTTAATTAAGGATCTTTCAAAACCATGCCCTGCATTTTTGCTACGATTTCTAGTGTTAATGCACTATATGGACGTCCTTCACGTGAATCGTCTTCAAGACTTGTACAACCATGTTTAAATTCGGTACCCCATCTTTCTACTGTTCCAATTGAAGGTGAAGAGTCCTTATAGACTTTTAACCGTTCATGAATTTCTCTTGGTGCTACATCTTCTAAAAATAAGAATTTTTACAATGTACGTTATTCAATTTTTGTCAGTGTAAAAAAATACTGTAACACGTCAACTTTGAATACCTGTAAGTATACGAATGAGAAACTATAAAACGAGAAAACTTCACACGTGTATAATAAAAAAAGTGGTACAATTTTTAAAAAAATAAAACGACGAACCAATAGCGCCATCTCTTATCGAACGATAAAAGTTATTATATATATATCTGGTATAAAAGTATGAATAGTTGTTTCATATTCAAAATGGCACAAATAATATCCAAAATAAAAATAGTTTAATCAATTAAATCTATGTAATATATATTTACTACTTTTCTTTAGTTGATCCTAGGCAAGACGTCGTATTGCCCGAAGAACATCCCAAAAATTTGGCAGAATTGGAGAAGGCTGCCACAGATGCGGCGAAGAACGCTGTAGAGGCATATAATAAAGCCGTTTTCGCTCTCAAAAATTACATGGCCGATATCGAGGTTATAGTTGAAGAATCCATACACAACCTAGATGCGAAGATTTGGGAATCGCTGAGAACGAAAACCGACGCAAAAAATCGAGCGATAGAATCGGCAGAACAAGAAGCACAAAAAGCCACCGGGGACTTCAAAAAGTTACGCATTCTTTTAACTAAGGAAAGTTCCGAGGTACCGGACAGCGTTAAAGATCAAGCATTGAGGAACATCAACGACGTGACCGAAGACTTACTTACGGCCAAGAAGGAATTAGAGTCGGAGAAAAAAAGGGCGAGCGTTACGGAAAAGTATTGGAAGAGGGTTGAAGAAGCACGAAAACACTTTGGTGAAGAATTAGAGATTTTATTTCCGAATATGAACCTGAAAGAAAAAGATGTCAATATATCGGATGGCGACTTAGACTTATTTGTTTTGCACGCAATGTCGAAAGTACTTTATTATCAAAAGGAACTACACAAACTAGAAACCGTCGGAAGCGAGCGACTAAAAGTAGCTGTAGAAAGTGCCAAGAAAGGTGGATTGGATGTTTTAACGACAGAGCAAATATGTAATGAATTGGAGAAGGAAAAACGACTACTCGAAACAGAGTTTCATAAAAAAGTATTTGTTTTGTCTTCACAGTAAATGGAACCTGTTAACATTATTTATGTTTTAGTGTTTAAAACTGCGGTATGAGAATGAAGCGGATTTAAGGAATCAATTGAAGATGCAGTCTCAAGCGTTCACCGATCACTTAAACGACGCCCTTAAAGCGCGAGAATTTGAAGTGGAGAAACAATTGGTTAGAACTTTTGATGAGAAATTAACAGAGGAACGCTGTTTATTTAAAGAGCAATTAGCCGCTATGATTGGTAAGCTGCGAGGTCTAGACCAGGCATTAAGAGGTGAGTCGAAGTTATTTTTGAACACTGAATATCTAGAGTTATAGAAAAATGTATAAAATGTTCCAAACACTAATACAAGTTAATGTAATGAGTGAATAAAAATTAAATTGCAACAAAGTTGAATTATTGTTTCTGGACATTAGTTGAGGTATTAAATTGAAAAAGTAATTGTAAAGGATTCTTACAATAACTTATATAAAATGTTAGTTTTTAATTAGATAAGAATGATATATTATTCAATCTGCTTGTTTTTGTTTTAAATTTTGAAATGGTTATTTAAACATTTTTCTCTAAACTGTTCTGAGATGTATAGTTTTCTGATTTATTGTATTTATTGTATCAGATAGCTCGGTTATTATAAGATTTTTTATGAATATACACAAGGCGACATTTTATTTTCAATCATTTGCTGGTATCAGAAAAACAATAGATCTTTAATTGTTTAAATTTTATTTAATACATTTGAAATTTTAAATGGTAGTACCCTTTTTTATTGCTTTATTATTTAATGGTGTGAAATTTTATAGTTCATTGATTTATTTGCGTTTTTTACCATTAATTACTGTACTATTCATTAAAAAGATAAATAATAAAACCTCTTTCCGCAATATTGTTCGTATTCTGTATACTCATTTCAACAACTAAGTTGTTATCGTCAGCAGATAATCAATCACAGTGTCGAATCTGTATTCGCGGTATAACTTGCCCAAAACCAAGTCCGTATTAGACTTCAACCGTCAAAAGACAAACACATACTGTAGATTCGTTTCACATAATTTAAAATGCATTCTAGTCTTAAAACTAACCACTTATCTTAAAGTACACACCCCCGCTGACAGTTGCGAACCCTTTTTAACAACACAATCTGAGGATCAACGGATTACTCACACTTCGTTTATAATATTTGTTAACAGTTATTAACCTTGTACACTTTTTGCCGCGTGTTTCGTCCCTAATCATTTTAGACAATTGATCTTTCTTAGATTTAACATTTGGACCTTCTAAAATTAAGTTTTTCATTCTTTGAAAGTTAAATCAGAAATCGGAGATTTACGAAATGATATGTCTAGATTGGAATAATCGATGCAATGCATCGATCACGCAAAACGTTCGATAGGAACCCGCTATAAGCAACATATGGTACACATTAATTTTAATTGACCTGAGAAATCCAGTTTAGCAAAGCACATACTAGAAAATAATTACAATATAACCATAGATTGTCTACATTTAATCAAAAATATAATTAATTACCATGAATTAGATGGTTATGAAAGCTTATACTTTTCAAAAAACAAAAACCATGTGTTAAACAGCGATAAGGGTCCAATAACATACTCTTGCCTTTTTTAATTCATGTTAAAAAATATGACCACCGTTAAAAAAGGTTCGCAAGTGTAAGCGGGAAGTGTACTTTAAATAAGTGGTTAGTTTTAAGACTAGAACGCATTTTAAATTATGTGAAACGAATCTACGGTGTATGTTCGACTTTTGACTGGTAAAGTCTGGTACGGACTTGTTTCTGTGAGAGCTTTATCGCGAATCCAGGCGCGACACTGGGATTAATTATCTGCTGATGATAAGAACTTACTTGTCGAAATACGTTTACAGAATACGAACGTTATTGTGGAATGGGGTACCCTAACTACAGGAATCTTTACCGTCTTTAACAATGCTTAATTATGCAACGCCTAGGTAAAAATATCATCTTTAAGAAGAGTTAGAAACTAGCATCGAAACAAAAAACAAGAATACAAGGGTGCCATGTATCGAAAGTTCTATTAATTGCATTTTGAAATCTTTATTATATTGTATTGAAGTTAGTGTAGTGATTCTTAACCTTTTAATATTTGTGACCTCCCGTACATACAATAACTTTCTATTGAAATCGTGCTGTAATTGTAATATTACTTTCAATATGAATGTATTTTGACGTCAAGATCACATTTCGACACTTCCTTAATTAATTACATTACCACGATTGTGTAAATTTATTAAAATTTGGCCGATCCGCTGAATTGATAAAATCAAAATCACTGTCTCTCTATTTCTCTCTGTGTTATGTTCACCATATCTGCAATTCTCGCGACTTCTCAAAAACTTTCAATTTATCTAGAACATTACGGAATATCTGCCTCGATCGCGACGCGTGCATATATATAGTATACATATACTGCACCTCGTTCAACTCCAGTCCGTCTCGGTCGAGTCAATGCTCGATTATGTTACAATTTACGTGTTGACTGCAATTACCGGTATTCGGTAGCAGTAGATTTATAAGAATCATGGATAAATTTTTAGGTGGACGTAAGCGAGAATTAGACGATAGCGAATCATCAACAAGTACACCGACGAGTGTCGTTCAGAAGATAAAATCAAGAAAATATTCTCAAAAATACTTGAAGTACTGAAACAAATGAAAAAGAGAAGCCCCCGGGTGTCATTTGCTCAAAAATATTGGCTGCGGACAGAATGAAATCCAATAAACTTGAAGGACATTTTGAAGCGAGTGAGTACGTTAACATGTCCTGAAAATTCTTCAAATTAAAATTGAAATCATGTGAAAAGCAAAAATCATTTTTAAAAAGCTTTGTCCGAATGAAAAACTTAACTTGCCGCTTATAAAATTTCATATAAAATCGCCAGATATAAAAGCCCTTATGCCATTGGTGAAGAACTAATTCTGCCAGCTGCGATTGAGATGTAGAAACTATGTTTGGAGATAATTTTGTCAAGTAATTTCAGTTCATACCTCTACCAAATGATACCGTTGCTCGTCGAATTGTGATATTGTTGAGAAGTCGCGTGACGAATTGTTTTCAATTCAGCTTGATGAAGCAAAAGATAGCAATAAAGATGCTCATTAGCAGTAGAAGAACTATTTTCTGCAAGCCAATAGAACTAAGACCAACACCACTTGCATTATTCAATTTATTAAATGAGCTTGTAAGCGTGGCGAAAACAGAGTGGAAATATTGCGTCAGAATATGCACCCAATGGGAAAGACACCAAAATTTGCAACCACTTGTGAAACAAAATTCTCCACAGCGTGTCTGGATGCATTGTATGATTCATAGAGAAACTCTGGCTTCCAAAGAAGAGAGAAGAATCCTGGGCTGAATATTGTTCTTACGATGGTTGTAACCGTTAAAAAAATTATTTTTTTAAATTTCTTTGCTATGTGCTCCCGTAGGGAGGGGGCGCACTCTATAGGTTGAGAATCACTGAGGTAGTGACATTAAATGCAACGTGTTAAGAAAATAAGTGTGAAATTGCATTTATCATTATTAGAGTGGACGTGCGCCGAGAACGTAGAATGTTTACGTCGCTGATATGTATACATGTGATGCAGTGTGCGTCTTCGTTCGGAAGTGTTTACTTGTATTATGGAGTTTTGTACGTCATATAGATTTATGTTGCGTTTATGTAGGCCGGAGAAACAGCAATTATTTGACACAGTAAATAAGTTTATTTGCGAATTTCCGGATTTAATGTATGATGGCGCAAAAGTGGAATGCTTAGCTTGAGATAGACTGCTCATGTACTGGACGAAATATGACTACAAAAAATATGTGGATAGCGGCCAGAACTAAACAATTTCTATTCGATTTATGTTCAATGTTGATGGTGTACAATCTATCGTTTCGTTTGTTATATAACGAATCATTTCTATTCTTAATGTCATAGTTCGTACAGTGGAACCACTTAAACTGTCATCTTTCATATTATTAGCTTCTAGAAGAGTACAAAAGTATACTGCCGAAGTAGTTTCAAAAGTGGTGTTAAATACATTGGAAAAATTTCAACTTTTAAGAGACCAATTCTTAATGTTTAGACTGTGTTGTAACTATAGTATACATTCTGTTGGTTGGTTTGTTAAAGACAACTGGTAACTTCTTACATGTTACGTATAAAATCCATGTTTTATATCTTGTGACAGAAACGATTCGATGCTGTTACCCAGAGGTAAATGGTTTGACAGAGTACATAAAAGCAGTGCTCCTTAAATTCTCTAAACGTATTCAAGAATTCCACAGGCAATAGCTCGAAATCCCTGAATTGCCACGGCCGATATTTGCACCATCTGATTATCTTTTTCGATCTCTGTAGAATAAAAATTTGAGAGTTTGTCAAAAACTTTTTTTTACATAAAAATCAGCTGAATTTTTCCGAATTTCGGAATTTTCGTTTTTCAGTAATAAATCTGTTGCTCCATAGAATAAAATTATAAAATATACCAAAAAAATGTAATTCGCATCTTTATCTTAAGTACAGATGTGAAATCCGCAATCTTGTATGAAACGATAACTGCATTTAAAATGAAATCCAGTTATCATGCGTTAATAATCACAGAAAAGCCTCTTATAATCTGTCATTAGTCTAATTTTTAAGGTTACAATTTGATTATAATATGTATGTTTTCATTTAAATGTCATTTTTTTAATTTTTATTTCTTATGGACAGCGTTTTTGGTAATATATTTTCCAAAGTTCTTGTATATGACGATGTAACTGATACTTATAATCTGGAAATAGGTATAAAAGTGTTCTATTTTAAATTAACATAACGGACAACTTATTTGTTTTATGCTGCTGTAGAAGAGGAGAATTCAGGTAGTAATTTCATATTTTTGTATTGCATAAAACAAGTATGTTAATCAAGTAACAGTGTATCAGTCTCTACAGCTGTGTCCTCAAGATTGACGCAAATGTTTAAAATAGATCTATTTTATTTTAAACGAACTTTATGTAATTTATACCTTTTCTTGTGTACATAGCGCTTTCTAGTTAATATTTAAAAATGTTTCGGTTCTATATATTCTAGGCAATAAATGTAATTTAAGATGATAAGTTAAGGTTTTTATTTTAGCACGAAATGAATTTGATAAGCATGCACATCAGGCTCAGGTACTGTGGGCCGCTTGTCAAGCACTATATAGGGCTGTTAAAGCTGGTTGTCCTGGTATTCCATGGTCGGATCAGATAAGACCGTTAGATCCTGAACTAAAAGCTATAAAATTGGCTGCAGGTATTATAGACTTTATATATTTTTTAATAAATTCATAGTGTACCGGAAAGTCATATTTAGTACAAAAAAACACATAATTTTCAAGAAAATGGAAAAATTTATTTATTCAAAGCATTGGCCATTTGATTTTACACATCTTATCCATCCTTCGGACAATTTACGGATGCCATCCCAAAACAACTGTTTGTTCTTTAGGTAAAACCATTCATCAAGCCATTTTCTAATTTCTTCGAAATTAGCGAAGTGCTGCTCTGTAAGCGCGTGTCCCATTGATGCGAAAAGGTGATAGTCGGACGGGGCAAGCTCTGGAGAGTACGGAGGATGCGATATTATGTCCCATCCAAATGCTTTCAACGCTCTTTGATCGGTTTTGCTGTATAACATGGCGCGTTGTCGTGCTGTAAAATCACTTTACTGTGTCTTCGGGCCCATTCTGGACGTTTTTCTATCAATATATGGTTCAAATTGATAATTTGTGGTCGGTAGCGATCAGTATTAACTGTTTCACCAGGTTTCAATAGTTCGTAATACACCACGCCACTCCAGTCCCACCAAACACAGAGCATTGTCTTGCGACCAAAACGATTTGGCCTTGGAGTCGATAGGCCGGCTTCGACAGGTGATAACCATGATTTTTTGCGCTTAGGGTTTTCGAAATAAATCCATTTTTCATCACCCGTTACTATTGGATGCAAAAACGACTTTCGAATATACCTTTGAAGCAGCACTTCACACACGATTTTTAAATTGCCTATCGTTCAATTGAAGTGGCACCCATTTTCCCATCTTTTGGATTTTTCCCATTACTCGTAATCGGTCGTTAATCATTTCTTGAGCCACATTTAACGCTTCTGCCAATTATTTTTGAATTTCATTTAGTTCTTCATCCAATAACTCCTGCAGTTTTGCATCTTTAAACTTTTTCGGTCTACCAGAACGTTCTTTGACTTGCACATCGAAATCACCACTTTTGAATTGTCGAAACCACCCCTCACATATTTTATGGTTGGACTATGCTCACCGTCAGTTTCTACCAGCAAGCGATGACTTTCAGCGTCTTTTTTCTTTTAATTAAATAAGAAAAGTAATACGTACCGCAAATACACTTTTTCAGGCACGAAACTCGACGTTTTCAAAGAGGTATAAATCTATGACGGTGTTATTTTCGCAAAAAGTAACATATATGGCTTTGACGCTTGATGTCAGTAGAATAAAATGACATATGTGTCAAATCATAACATTGCATACTTAAGACTAACGACATCTGTTATAAAAACCGGTAATGACTTCCCGGTACACCTAGTATATATCTTTATAAAATTATTTCTTCTTTTGTATACCGTGTATCTTATAGTTTCTCTTTAGCCTTTGTTTTTATTGCTCTTAATTTTTTGGAGATAATTTAAAGAAATAATACCAATTTCTTTCACAAGTAAATAGTATAAAGTAGGCAAATCTCACTTTCTGTCAAATTATACTCGTATTACAACTTCAAACAAAAACCAGTATTATAGAGTATACATGTTTTTAAATTTTATTAGTTTATTAAAGTTGTACAATGTAGCAACAAGCTGTTTGGCAGTTGTTAGATCAGAACACTTAATTTTATGAAGATATTGGAAAAGTGCAAAATGTATTTAAAAAACAATAGTCTAGCTGAATATACTTTAGAGGATAAGTGAATCTTAAACACTGAACATTTTGTATTTGTTCAATTAAAATATATGAGATTGACAGTACGTTAATAATAATAAATCTCCATCATTATAATTTTTTCTAATTTGAAATGATATTAAAGAGCATAAATAATTAGTTTAGACTAGATTCAAATAGAAAATGACCAAATAATAAATAACCGCTGAAAATCAATTTTAAAGAAACATTGACAGAAGAGTTATTTAAATATTTTAACGTTCACCGATGAACTTTTCTTTTAGCTGATAACGATGAATTAGTAAAAGCTGTACTAGATGGAATACCCCCTGCCGCCAAGAATCGCGGAGTTTATCCTGAAGACGCTCTGAGAGAAAGGTTCATTAAAGTTGAAAAAATCGCCAGGGGATTGGCCCTGGTGCCAGAAGATGGCGGTAGACTGCATTTATATTTATTGTCATACTTGCAATCGTTTTTATTGTTAAAAGCAGCGAATCCCATTCCACAGTCTGAATTAAACGACGATGCGACTGACTTTAGTAAGCTTTCCACGAACGATATCCTTCAAAGAGCAAGGTATGTATGCTTGAATTGGATGAGTTTTTTTTAAATTTTATGTAAAGCTTTATTTGACGATTAAACATTAAAAAAATAAAAAATATCGAGACTATAAATCGCTTAAAACTAAAAATAGGAAGGTTGAAGGAATGGTAAAATATTTTTCAATTGTTCTCAATATAGAATCAAAAGGAAACGTATATAAAAAGATGTAATACGATATTCAAATGAAGACAGACCAGTCCAGATTCAAAATAACGACTACATAAGGTATTATCTCAAATATTTATAGTATTTAAATTTGATATACACAATATATTATAACTTCTACATACAAACATAAACAAATGATTAATTTAGAGTCGAGTTGCTGAGAGAAAAGTAATCTGCCTAGAAAAATTGTCAATATATAATTTCATTGAGTTTACGAATGTTAAAGGATATGTTTGGCAATAATGCTATGTCACGTGCGCAAGAAAAAAACACGAATGAGCAAGTCGAAATTTAAGGCAATGCTGATCGTTTTTTTCGATATCAAGGGTGTTATCATAACTGAAGTTAATTAGAAATACTACCTACAAAGAAGTCCTAATTAAGTTAAGGGAAATAGTAAGGAAGAAAAGAGCGGACGTGTGGAAGAACGATTCGTGGATTTTGCACCAAGACAACGCACAGCTCACAATGCCCTATCTGTGAAACAGTTTTTAGAGGACAAGCGCATTGCTGTGCTTGATCATTCTCCGTATTCGCCAGATCTCGTACCATGTGACTTCTACTTATTCCCAAAAGTGCATTAAAGGGAACACATTTTCAGTCTGTTGAACATGTAAAAGCAAAAACGGCAGAGTTGTTGAAGAAGCTGACAACTGACAAACTACAGCATTATTTTGAACAATGGAAGACGCACGTATACAGCAGTGTATAGATAGGCGAGAAGAGTATATTGAAAGGGATAAAAGTTAATTAAGTTTATTTGCAATAAATAACCTTTCTCACACTAGTTTCGTTATTTAATTGCCACACCTCGTATAGCATGAAGTTTACACGTTACATGTATTAAGTTACTGTACTTATGTTTAAGAGAGCGACACATATATAACATGTTTGCGTCACCATCAATCATTAACATTAATACTTGGTCTGTTGAGAACTGAAAGTCAAGTTGGTCAAGTTGGTATTGCACTATCCTCAAAATTGCTTTATTAATTAATTGTAATCGTTTACTAGCTAGTAACAATAAGACTGATGGTTTAAATGGTTCTAGTGTTTCTACTACAACATTTTCTTTAGAGTTTGAAGTCTCGTGCAGACATAACTATAGCTTTTTATTGTTTAAATCGGATTTAATATTGTTTTGAATTTTATCGTACACAAGGCTCACTAGATGTTATAATATTGCGCAAGGTGGTAATTTCCATTTGGTATTGTATGTAACCTAGAATTTACAAAATTGTTTTTTAGCAACAAAACATAATGCGACAAACAATAAACATCAAAATTAAATCAAAAATAAAGTAACTTTTGTATATTTATGTTTTGCAGTTTTAATGTGTTGCTTACACGCATATTATATTGGTCCCGGGAAAACAAAGATTTATAGCAGACCATACATATTATTTTTGCATCATTGTACTTTAAGTCTGAAAATTCCTTTATGAACTTTCTTAAATTAGGTCTAAATTAATAAAAATTAATTGTAGCACTATCATAACCACCTAACATTTTTACGATATACACAAAAACCAGCAATATAATAAATACCACAACAGTTTTCGCCAAGCTGAGGCGACGTATTAAATTCACTATTGGAACTAGCTAAGCGCATATCTCCAGACTCCTGGGGAGTTCGATACATCGCCACGTATGTAGCTCTAGTGATAAATGTAAAACACATTTTACCTTTTTTAAATTTGTGCGTTGTCCAACGCAAATAAAATTTATTTTAATTGACGATTTTGAACTTAAATGAAATTTTGGACAACTGTAAATAACAAACTTATTGTATTACAATTCGTATCTGTATCTGGTACGTAAATCTGTATCTTAATCACTAAGGTTGATATATAAACCCTTTCCACATCAACTTTTGTAATTCTGTATACGCATTTCGACAACCAAGTTGTCATCATCAGCAGATAACCGCAAAGTGTCGCACCTGGTAAACCACGGCGAAAAATACCTGTACGAAAAACACACTCCGTACGCGGTACACACCGTTGAGAACCTAAACGTACACTGTATTTTTCCGCCGTGGTTTACCAGGTGCGACACTGTGCGGTTATCTGCTGATGATGACAACTTGGTTGTCGAAATGCGTATACAGAATTACAAAAGTTAATGTGGAAAGGAGTTATATATCAACCTTAGTGATTAAGTTAATCAACCACAGGCTCCATCAAATTCAAAATCTGTATCTGTTTATTTTATAGGTACTGGTTAGATAGAGGGGACTTTCAACAGACCTTAAAATATATGAATCTGCTGAAAGGTGCTCCACGAGCCGTAGCGAGACAGTGGATGGAAGAAACTAGGATTTTGTTAGAAACACAACAAGCCGCCAACACGTTAATGGCACACGCTACAGCCAGCGGCCTAATGCATCTGTAATGCATATCCATTATCATTTATTTAAAGTGATTTGTAAGATACAATATATAGAGACATTTTATGACATAATAAGTTATTTATAATAAAAAAAAAAACTCAGATAATGGATATGTTGGTCACGTGTTGTTGTAAATTATAATAATAAATAGTAGGGAGGTATATACTTATTATTTATTCATTACTGCCATACTGTCCTCATTTGTTCCTAGTGATTGATTTATTTACTGAAATAATATGTTTTTAATAACGATAAAGAATTTTATTTCATGAGATTGTTGGGAACAAATATCTAAACATGCGAACACTTAACACATAGTCGACTATTTATATTGTTTTTCATTTACCAGTATTATGTTATTTTTGGTGTAAAATTTTTTATTAAATTTTACCTATTGTTTTAAATAAAAATAATACTTAATTGATTGTCTTCCTATTTCCTTTTGGAATTTAACTTTCGAAGTAAATAAGTACATTTTTATTAAATATCGAGTAACATTTGCTGTAGAAATATATATCGACAGTTTGGGAAATAGTTAATTGCACTACTACTCAAGTAGTTTATGTTTATTAAGTTGATTTTATGAATAATTAGTACAATACGTTTGCAACAAATCTAACACATACTATCATTTTTTTTGTCATTAGATAACTACTCTATCATTGAAAACATTGCAGGAAATAAAAGTGTATTTTTCATATTTATAAGTATCTGTGATGTATTTACTTTTGTTAAATGGTAAATAAATATAAATTGTCCACACTTATAAACATTTTCCATTATTTTCATTAATCTTCAAAGATTGAATCATTTCCATCATTACAATTACTTATTTAAATCTTTTTTCAGCCGATGCCTATGTATCTTCAACAATAAATTGGTTTCCGTGAGCAGTATTTTTAGTAATCAAATTACGTAGGATCTGACTTCTTTAATATGATCTGTGGTCTTTTTAGCTATTACACGGTATTTATATCTTCAGGTTAATTGTATGTTTCTATTTTGTTTGTGTTCTTGAACTTCATCGCTTTGAATACTTATTCATTTTTCATCTTAAAGTAGTAAAACAAAACGATTAGATTAAAATGATTATTTCTCAAATATTGACTTCTGTTTAGTTCTACGCTTCTCTGATTCAAGAGTGTTTCTGCGTAAAAGAGGTTATTTGTTGATTATATATCGTAAAAATCTATAAATAACGTACATGACTTTATTGTAAAACTTCTGAGATTATTTATCTGTGAACATTTCAAGAACATTAATTTTCTAGCTTCTAGATGAATTTTGTTATCTCTAATTATATATTGTGTAGAAATGTAAAACATATCACTTCAACTTAAAGAAGGCTCTCAAAGAGTTATTCGCCAGCGGTAATTAAAAGTAATCAGTCTTCACTTACCATGCACATTGTGAGTATGAAGTGCATATTTGATTATTCTATTTTAATTATTTTTCATAGCAAAATTTACTTTCAATACTAACCTAAACTGGGGTATGTCTATGTTAACAATTCTTGTAAAATAACTTTTTTGCCGATCAAGCTTTTTTTTTGAATATTCAAAGTTTCTTTACATAATTCTTTCCACAAAATTTATATTTCGCAGCACAAGTTTCATTAGAACTGCCTGTTAAATTACTTTGTAGTTGATATTGAGAATAATTAAAACAAGAACATAAATACTATATAACGACTGACAATTATAAACGAAATATATCTTTAATTAACAATCAAGAACTTGGTTTTATACAATATAAAAGTTAGTATAAATTTAATAATATTTGAGAATACATTATCAGAGCTGGCGTAATATGCTTTCGAGTTATTCATTTATATCTTTTTATTTAAAATGTATACCTTGTCTCAGAATAAGGAGTAATACAAATATTGTGCGATAATAAGAAATGGAAACGACGTTCAAATAAATTCAATTTATTGATCACTAAGGTTGATATATAACCCCTTTCCACTAACTTTTGTAATTCTGTAGACTGACAGTGTACATTTTGATTCTCAACGGTGCGGATCGCGTACGGAGTTTGTTTTTCGTACAGGTATTTTTCGCCGTGTTTTACCAGGTGCGAGACTTTACGGTTAATCTGCTGATGATGACAACTGAGCCGCCGAACTGCGTATACAGAATTACAAAAGTTAATGTGGAAAGGGGTTATATATCAACCTTACTGATTAAGTTAATCAACCACAGGCTCCATCAAATTCAACTTCAATTTATTGAATTTAAACACTATATATAAAAAAGAACAATATATAATGAAGTGTTTACATATAACATATATTAATACTTATTCATACATTGAATTTAAGTAATTTTATATTTAATGTTTCCTCTTCATGATCTCTGTCCTGAAACCCTGTCTTGAATGCTGCTTAAAAGCAGCTCCACGAATAAGCATCCCATGGTAGTGAAATCCGAACACGAAGAACCATCATCACATGGTAGTGAAATCCAAACGTCGTCAGTGATCCAAGTGATAACAGCTCAATTGCAATATACGAATCAAAACAGGAGCATTAGAATTTGTAGGTTAAGGTTATTAACAAAATAATTCTGTCTATTATAAGTAAAACAGTTATTTTATTTATTTGCGAGACTTTACAAATGCGGTAAAGGTATTCGTAAAGTTTCCCAAATAAATAAAATAAATATATTCTGTAATAGGTACATATTCATAATAAAAATGTAAAAATAAAGCAAATATTTAGAAATTTCACCATTCTGTAATTCAAGAACAGTGAACTGTATTTAAGACATGTTAAATTAAGGGATGAAAAATTAATGTATGAAACAAAGTAAACAGGAAAAAGTAATTGAACTGAAGATGTATTAAATTAGTATAAGGCGCTCGAGCAACTTATTATACCATAAATAATGTGTAAAAAGTATCCATTCAATATTGTCGGGGCGTTGCATTAAAAGATAAACAGTAGACCGATTAAATATATACGTAATTAAAGGTAATTTAATAAAAATACCATTGCAGGA
Source organism: Dermolepida albohirtum (assembly GCA_031893035.1). Taxonomy (NCBI): domain Eukaryota; kingdom Metazoa; phylum Arthropoda; class Insecta; order Coleoptera; family Scarabaeidae; genus Dermolepida; species Dermolepida albohirtum. The sequence continues at coordinate 143,951 of JAVIWB010002198.1, read as the reverse complement.
AAACAGTTTATCTATTTATTTATTTTAGTGTTTCATATCATTATGTATGGTGTGACACCTTTCATACAACCAACTCCTAAATAAATCTAATCAAAGAAGTGAACACATATTTTCCCAAGAAATAATACCAACGACCTTACTCATGTCCGAATAGACGTCATCAGTTTTCTGTCAGTTTTGGCCTACCCTTAACGGGAGTGACTGCCCACTTGTTACGTACGGTCCCACCGACACCCCCAGTAGGTTACTAACTAGAAAGAAAACTGTTGATTATCACAGTTCGGCGCCATAACCTACAACCAACTTCCAAACAAATCTAATCGACAAAGTTTTTAATCTCCGAATCTACCACAGAGAATAATTGGCCAAAAAAGGAAAGGAAAACTTTCTTATTCTGTGAACACATATTTTTCTAAGAAATAACACCAAGGACGGGAGTCCGAATAGACGTCATCAGTTTTCTAGCAGTTTTGGCCTACCTTTAACGGGAGTGACTGCCCACTTGTTACGTACGGTCCCACCGACACCCCCAGTAGGTTACTAACTAGAAAGAAAACTGTTGATCATCACCGTTCGGCGCCATAACCTACAACCAACCCCTAAATAAATCTAATCAAAGAAGTTTTTAATTTGCGAATCTACCACAGAGGATTGGTCAAGAAAACGAGAAGAGAACTTTCTTATTCTGTGAACACAAATTTTCCTAAGAAATAACACCAATAACGGGCGTCCGAATAGCCGTCATCAGTTTTCTAGCAGTTTTGGCCTACCTTTAACGGGAGTGACTGCCCACTTGTTACGTACGGTCCCACCGACACCCCCAGTAGGTTACTAACTAGAAAGAAAACTGTTGATCATCACCGTTCGGCGCCATAACCTACAACCAACTCCTAAATAAATCTAATCAAAGAAGTTTTTAATCTGCGATTCTACCACAGAGGATTGGTCAAGAAAACGAGAAGAAAACTTTCTTATTCCGTGGATACATATTTGCCTAAGAAATAATACCGATACTTCACTATCAATTCTTGGCATATCCAGTGTTAATGAAAACAAAAACAAAAATTCGTGCATTTGTAATAATAAATGTGACGATGTTAATAAATTTCACAAGAAACGAAAAGGTCCTACTTTAATTTTGGTCGATACAATTAGAAGAATACCCTAGATTCTTACTGGACAAGTAATGAAAATTCAATATACGTATTTAAAATTATATCATATTTGGATATGAAATAATATTATATGTTACTGAATTAATTGAATGGTATATAATCGCAAAAAAAGGAATAATGTTTAGCAATTAAACTATTCACAATGTTTATAATGCAGAACTCCTTAAAATAAAAATAAATATGTCTTAGTCTGGAACGTTTATTATGTCCTTATCGAAAATCGTCAAAGTGTAGTCATGTATATATATATATATATATATATATATATATATATATATATATATAAAGAGAAAAAATGAAAAAAAAACCCACCTTTCTTCTGATCAGTCTCAGTTGAACTCCATGAAGATGCCCCAGCTTTAAATTGAACGAATAATAGAAATCCTGAAACAATATATTTAAAATTGTATGGGAATGTCTGAATCCTACGAATGAAATGCATGTTTATTATTGAGTTAATTAAATGTTATTTATTAGAATGTAATAGTATGAAGCGAAGTAACATTAAGTAAGATAATATTGAATTTCTTCACGTTCAAAAATTAAATAATTTTCATGCTGTAATGTACGTAACAACTTACCTTGCGGTTGTAGTAGATGCTGGATATTAACTTTCAAAAAAAAAAACAGTTCCTCAAGTTGCCTCTGAAATCTATTAAGTTTGTAATACTACACGTCTAGTTACTAAACTATCTCTTTACGGCGTTTTAAAGAATTACTTTTCCGTCGTGTCGAACACGATCAAAGTGCAGATACCATCCCACATCTCCATACTTTTTCCTTGCATACCTGAGAATTCTAGAAATTTTAATATAAAACCAAAAATAAGGTCCATTTTCTTCTCAAAAATGTGTAAATTGTATGTATAATTAATAATTTCATCATAAAAAATAACTGCACTATTTATTAAAAAGCATGTAATTAACTTTAAATATCAATAATTTAAATTTTCGTTTAGGAGTAATGGAAAAGCCACATGAGCAGTCGTTCGGCACTTTTTGCAATGACGTAAAATAGAACATGGCAACTTAAAAATCAACATTAAATATTTTTTAACAAATTAAGATATTATTTGGTTACTTGTCGCTAACTTATACATGCAACTCAAATATTTATATCACTATTCGAACATATACACGCGGACAGCAGAATGTATGATAATACCCACACACATATATTTAAGTAATTATGAAACTACCTCTCTTAATTTTGCTGTAATTTTTTCCTCGAAACTTAGTAAATATTGCATAGATCCCACGCCACATCGCCATACTTTTTCGAGCATTCCTGAATATTCTAGAAATCTTAATATAAAACTAAAAGTAAGTCCATATTCTTCGCAAAAATGTATAAATCCAATGATGTTGTTATTAAAAATACCTGCACTGTTTATTAAAAGACATGTAATTGACTTTTAATATCCATAGTTTAAATTTTCGACGTGTTAATTGTTGTTCAACCCTTTTTGTCGTGATGTAAAATAAACCATGGCAATCTTGAAAATTTTTAACTTAAAAATAAATATTAATCATGAATTTTTTTTACACATTGAGATGCTGTTTGACTATTTATCAATATTTTAAGTTAATTCGTTTTTGGGAGATTTGTAATCTATACATGTAACTCAAATATCTATGCCATAATTCATACATATACGCTAAAACACATTAACGAACGAATGGCGAAGTATCAAATTAAAAGTTCTATGAAATTAATTGTTCGCATGATAATACCTACACATACTACATTAATTATTAGTAATAATATAATAAGTCTACCTTTGCGTTGATAGTACTGCAGCTCTCTTTATACATTTAGTAAATATTACCCGTGTCGGCTTCTATAAAAAATGGATTTTCACATAGAGAAATTTAACGTTTCCAAATAAAAATTTGCGAAATTTGTCTACATTTGCATTAAATCTTGAACACTATATGGCTTAAACAGTAAATGACTTTGTTACACAAAATATAAGCATCTTCATATCTTTTATATTTGACGTATCTTCGGCATTATAAATGTTTGTAAAATAATAAGCGAACCATTTTTTGAATATTTGCTACTGTATGGATTCTATTTGATCTATTATTGAAAATATTTGCAAGTCCTTTCGATTTTAAACGTGATAATTCTTGTTTACAGAAAAATAATGCGTAAAAGACGCGATAAGTCGATCAGCAAATTTTACCCCGTGACGTAAAGTAAAACATGGCAACCTTAGACATTTTCAATTTAAAAATCAAAATTCAACATGTGATTTAAGCTATATAGGCAACCCAAATATCTAACTCACAATTGCTTTGAAATTAAACATTCCCATTATTTTCAAATAAAAAAAACGAGGAATTTTATGAATTTTGTCTTCGTACACCTTAAATCTTAAGTATTGAGACTTAATTATTAAATAATTTTATTACATGTTTTAAAAAGTACCTTTTTGTCGCTTCAAACGACGTCTCCTAGCATTATAAATGTTCATATAAGAAAATATAAACCTTTTTCTTTGTGTATTTGTTACAGTATAGATTTTATTTGATTCATTATTAAATATATTTGTATTAATTACTATATAGCAAATTTTAATTTTTAGTGAGATATCCATTTTGTTCAGTGGCGCTATCTAACAACCACTATAAAATTTTAATTCTTTAAATTCTAGTTACAAACCTAGAGGATACTCCTATTGAAAAATATATGTGAAAGTTGTAAATTCTATGATAGAGGGCACCACACGTTCCTAAATTTTTAAAAATTTGTTAATATTTTTTTCTACAATACGATTTATTTGTTAAAAATTTATAGAATCTAAATATTTCAGTCTTCAACTGTTACTTACGATTTATTACTAAACGATACCATATAAATTTTAGGTTCTCATTCTAGTTTCAAAACCGGCACTTTTGAGACACATTGATAGAGATGGCGCCACATATTTTTTCTTGATACTTTGTCTACTACAATTTATCATGTTAAGTTTTTAAAATATTTTTTGGCGTAAAACATATGTTAATGTTCGATCTGTAAATACTATATGAGAGGAGGCAGCGCATGTCCTTAAATTTATTAATATTTTTCAAGAATAATACGATTTATTATACTATATTTCATAAACCTAAATTACTAAATTATAAATATAAATTATAGTTTTTCAATATTTACAAATTAATATGAGAATTTTGATAAAAATTGGGTCGAAAATGTTATAAGGTTGAAAATGCTGGAGTATATCTTAAAGACCATGAATGATCTGAAAATGTCTCAGGTTCTATAGCTACATATGTACCTGACATAATTCGATCTGATGCAATGAGTAATCTAATGAGTACTCACCACAATATATTTTGTTTTTGTTTTTGCTTGAATATGTATTTATAATGAGCGTCAGTATTTTGAGCGTATTCTACACCCCCAAATTTCGAATAAATGACATTTTTTACACAATTCTATCATTGCACTCCCCCCTCCTCCCCAATAGATTGCGATTGAAAATTGTGTCACAAATATTAAAGGGTTGAGAAGCGCTGACTATTCACAAAGAAAGTAGAGTATGTTGAGAAACATATACATACATACCTGCATGGTAAAATAAAAACAAGTATTATATGATTTTAAGGTAAAGCAACTTCTATTACTTGTTAATTATTGGTATTATTATAATGTATAAAAATTTGTATCACTTGGCAACGTAGTAAAATACACTCCGATACATCGTGAAAAACAATGTTTTATTTATTACTTCGCAACGATAAGTTAATAAATAAGCAGACGGAAATACCAGATAAAGGAAACTAAGAAATAATTTAATGGTCAAGAAAGGAAAAAGTTCTAACATACCACATCTAGTTTAGTCCTTTTGTTAATGTGTGTGCTCAAAGGGCATTATAAAATACGTTGTTACTTTAATTTTAGAAGCAAGTACATTTTAATTATTAATATGCTACAATTTATGTTATGGGAGAATTTCAGATGTAGTAATTGGTATTAAAATATGCATATCCCTACATATCTCTACATATGAACATATGTATTATATTAGTATACACACTATTAATGGTTAGTGCTAATTTTCGTATAAAACTATTACATATTACATGATTACATGTGAAATTTATATGTGACTACGTGTAAATTATAATATGTAGCGACAAAACGAGTAAGTTTCTCTTCAGGAAATTATATAGAAACATGAGCATTATATTGTATATTGGTTATACAAAACTTAATACAGTCATTTACGATGAAGTGGGAACATATCAACTTTAGTCGGAACGACTGCTTACGCAGTAGCGTACGGCTCACTTACTATCAATGTTAAAAAAAATAAATGTAATTATTTACTATTTTAGTTCTTTTTTTGTGTTGTTGATGTAAAGTGACGCAAAAATTCGCTGCTGTATTGTGTCATTAGTATGCCTTCCAGTACTGACTTACTCATACTCTTACGGCGAGGTGAAAATATGTTGGTGTATTTGGAAAGGAAGCGTTCTGCATCTAATTATGTGATGTTCGCGAATTTAAAAAGGACGTTTGCATCATATTCGCGCTCTTGATTTGCAGCTAAACTAGTTTGAAAATCGGGATTTTTATTTATAACCACAATTTATCGGTTGTTAATCATCCTTTACTATCTGTTAGATTCCCTAACGAGGCTTTGAGGTAATATATTAAGTGCGCAACTAAGTTCTCGCTGTTTTTCAAGAGATGGCTCCAGTAGTAAGTGCTGGTCGATTGTGACATAACCAAAACGTCATGCACCAAGCTTAGACATATGGTAAACAAACCGCTTTGACACATTAGTGATTTTGTTTTTGCGTCATATACTTTTGGTTGTGTGAAAATGTCTGATTTTGTGCCAAATAATCGTCATTTGCAGGAAGTGTTGCTTTTCTTCTTTCATTTGAATAAAACGGCGGCTGAAGCGCATCGAGAACTCCAAAAAGTTTACGGTTCCGTCGCTTCAAAGACGGTGATTTCGATGTTGACGACCGTACGCGTGAAGGAAGACCAAAAACCTTCGAAGACGCTGAATTGAAGGCATTGCTCGATGAGTATCCTTGCCAAACGCAAAAAGAGCTTGCTTCAGCATTAGGAGTTACCCGCCAAACCATTTCCCAGCGATTGCATGCGTTGGGTATGATTCAAAAACAAGGAACTTGCGTTCCTTATGATTTGAAGCCAAGAGACGTTGAGCGTCGTTTTTTCGCCTGTGAACAACTGCTCCAGCGGCAAAAAAGGAAGGGTTTTCTTCATCGCATCGTTACGGGTGATGAAAAATGGATTCACTACAGCAACCCAAAGAGAACAAAAACATGGTGACTGCCCGGTCATGCTTCTACGTCGTCGGTTCGGCCGAATATTCAGGCTGCGAAGGTTTTGCTGTGTATTTGGTGGGACCAGGGCGGTGTTATTTATTATGAACTGTTGAAATGGAACGAAACCATCACTGGGGAACGATATCGAACTCAATTGATGCGATAGAGCCGAGCACTGCGTGAAAAGCGGCCACAATACGAGCAGAGGCACGAAAAAGTGATTCTACACCATGACAACGCTCGGCCTGACGTTGCCAAACCCGTTAAAACCTACTCAGAAATGCTCAAATGGGAGGTCCTACCCCACCCACCATATTCCCCAGATATTGCGCCGTCCGATTATTACTTGTTCCGTTCGATGGCACATGGTCTGGCTAATCAGCAGTTCCGCTCATATGAAGACATCTTAAAATGGCTTGATTCGTGGATAGCCTCGAAAGACGAACACTTTTACCGTGACGGTATTCGAGCTCTGCCAGAAAGATGGGAAAAAGTTGTCGCTAGCGACGGTCAATATTTTGAATAATTCATTTGTAAACATTTTTTCACAATAAAGTTGCATTTTCATCAAAAAAAAAAAAACAGCGAGAACTTAGTTGCGCACCTAATATTATATTTAGCGTTTCATATAATGACAGTTTGGTGTTCTTTAATTTGGAAGTAGTATCTAAAGGAATGGAATAATTTTCGAAAATTTGCTCTATTTGGGTATGGATTTCGGTATCCGAAACCAGCCGTTGACTTACTGAAATTGCTCGAGCATCTTGCGAATTTAAATTTAAGATACAAGATTTAATAATGTAAAAATTTCTCATAATATAAAACAGCTTCAATCCACGTTCCCCATCTGGTCAATACCGGCTGTGCTGTCTGAGGAATGTCCGGACAGGCTTGTTTAAACTCACGAATGTGTTTTGGAGTTTTAATAAAAACTTTTTTGGTAGAAACTATAAATTGGTCTACTTTTGGATAACTGTTTCTAATAGATTCAGGTACAAGATGACATGAATGGAGTAAACACGTTACATGAAGCAAGTGAGGTTAAGATTGTTTTAGTAACTTTCCAGCTTTAATCATATTCAAACCTCTATCTGTAACCAACATTACAAGTCGGGTTGCCGATATATGGAACTTCCCAAAGGCATGTTTTATAGTTTCTACCATCCTTTCCGCGTTTGTCTTCTGTAATATTCTACTATGTAAAAGAAGAGCCAAAACGCACACTGTGTGCGTTTTGGCTTTCAACGGTACAGATCGTGTGCGGAATTTGTTTTCGTACGGGTATTTTGCCGTAGTTTTCCAGGTACGATGCTGTTTTTTAAAGAATTAATCAAAAGTGCATAGTAATAAATTTATATGAATGAATACGACTTTAATAATAATTACAGAATGTGTAAATATCCATCTAGTAACATAAGTTGAGGTAAGTAGAAAAGGTGGCAAATATTGTAATAGAGTTTTTCCATGAAAAATATATAAAAATATCAAAATAGTATTCATATTCAAGATTATTTGCTTCGACGGTGTAAGTCTAGTACGGATTTTGCCCTCACCACACACTAACGTGTGTTTGGCTTTCGACAGTGTAAGTCTAGTACGGACTTTGTTTCTATGCGAATTTCGCCGCGGTTCCGAGTGCGACGCTGTGATTAATTATCTGCTGATGATGACAATCTAGTTGCCGAAATACGTATACAGAATACGAAAATTAATGTGGAAGGGGTTATATATCGACCTTCAGTGATTAAATGGATTAATTGGATATGTGAATCGTAACAACTTGTTTAAAGTATCTAGCTCCAAAAATATATCTTGCAGGTCTCTCATGTTGAAAAATAACAAAAGCTTATTTATTTGTTTCATTTTTAGTATTACTTTCCATCAAATCATCTTCTTATATATAACTAAAACCGAAATACTCTTTCTTCCTGTATATGTATTACGAAATTATTTATGGGCAATTTGGTTTTTGCAAAATGCCTTCAACTATGATGAATCGAATCGTGTAAATTGCATTCTCTCGAATAGAATTAGATTTGTTTCAATGCACGTGTCAGGGACAATTAAATATATTTCCAAGTAGACGAATATTAATTATCCGGCGCTCCAGTATTCATCTCCATCCTTTGATCCAAATTAATGGTAATGTAATATACTGCAGTCAACTTCGATTCAGTTTGCGGAAAATGAACTATCCATTTATTATTTCGAATTAAATTTTATCTAATTAGTGAATCGTTATTAGATTAATCATTGCGGTTGTCTGTTAATAGTTACCTTTCAGAAAAATCACTCTCACGTATTACAGTTTTGGATATACAAGGGTTGGAATTATAATAATAATAGCTTTTATTGTACAACATCCATATATAACTATATAACTCGGCTCTAAATAGGCTTCAAACTCGCATACTTAATATAATTCAAGTGAATCAGGAGATCAGGCCTCTAAATATCAAACAAACTTTTGTTTTAAAATCAATATTACATCACTACCAAAAGTTAAAAAATTCAGCTTCCGAGTGAACTCAAGACTTTAAATACAAATGTAAATGTATTAAAAAATAAAATAAAATTATTTATAATAAACCTTAACATAGAATAAAACTTTTATAATAAATCATTTCGGTCTCACGAAATCATGCAAAAAGCAATAATATCTGTCAAAGTATATAGTGTGTGGCGCAGTGTAATTAGGATGAATTGTATTAATTAAATAATATTCTATTGTAAGATCCAACCTATACACGGGTTCTTGAACCCCCTATAGGTCCTTTGTAAGGAAAAGTTTTGGAAATAAATATTATTATTATTATTATTATATTTACATCTATTAACAGGAACATATATATATATATATTATATATGTAAAGTAATAAATAGGTATAAGAAAAAAAATATAATAATTCTAAATATGAAATAAATCAAAGCAATAACAAAAAGAGATAACAACTTCAGTACTTCTCTTAATAATAATTAAATATGTTAATAATTATCTATAAATATATAACTAAGCTCTTTACGATGAGAAATTGGCGCTTTATGCTAAGCCATCATTGATTAAAAATTACAGAAGTTAATTGGAAACTTCTGCGCTGGAGAAGGACTCCAACCTCTACCTGCAGTTTGCTAGACGCCTGTCTTACCAATTAGGCCACCAGGCAGTACAGTTTCGAGTCGTTTAGTACGCCATAAAACACATTATAGAAGCAGATCTAATATTTATAACCCTCAGTCAGGTTTTTGATGTTAATAATTATAAATAAATATACAATTAAGATTAATTAAAATTGGTATTTTGTGCTAAGCCATTGTTGACTAAAATCGCATAAATTAATTAAAAATTTGTGCGCTGGAGAAGGACTCGAACCTCTATCTACCGTTTGCTAGACGGCTTCCTTACCTTTTAATTCATTTCTGTGGTTATAATCGACGATGGGCTTAGCAGAAAATAATAGTTTTCAATTATTAAAGGTTTTCGAAATGTTTATTAAAGCTTCTAACTATATGAGCTATCAGACATTATAACATAATGTTGGTTGTTGCTCTCGGGATGCGAAGTTCATCCCTAGATCGGGTTCCGCAAGAGGGCACGAGAAAGTAAATGTATGAAAGTAATGTGTATTTAGTTTTGGTGGAAGTGGTACACGGAATTGTCTCTGTGAGCTTTATCACGGATCCGGGTGCGACACTGTGATTAATAGTCTGCTGATGATGATAACTTAGTTGTCGAAATACGTATGTATGTACAATTAATCACAGTCTCCAACAAAATTTATCTTGTGAAAGTAGTGATGGAAAAATTACTGGCATTTCTAAGAGTTGTGCTCGTCAAATCATATGCAACCTAAACTTTCGTGAAGTTTAGGCTCGACAGGAATCCGATATAAAGTGCATTTTGGGCACATCAAGTTTAATCGGCTTGAGAAATCCAATTGAGCGAAACACGTGCTAGAAAATAATCATAGTGTAACTGTGGATTGCCTACATTTAATAAAAAATATAAATAGTTGCCATGAATTGGACAATTACGAGAGCATATTTATTGTGAAAACTAAAAACCATGTGTTTAAACATAGATGAAGGTTTGATAACATATTCTTGCCCCTTTGAGTTCTTAGAAGATAAGCCTGTTAAAACAGGGTCCATAAGTGTAAGCGGGGGTTTACTTTAGTATAATATTAATTTGTGTGTAAAAAATCAGTTTGGCTTTTGGTGGGAAAAGGTGTATGGAGTTATTTTGTATGAGTTTTACCGTTGACCACTGAAGGTTGATATATAACCCCTTTAATTATCTGCTGATGATGACAACTTAGTTGTCGAAATACATATACAGAATACGAAAATTAATGAGGCAAGGGGTTATATACCAATCTTCAGTGATCAAGTGAATCAACCACAGGCTCCATCAAAATTACCTCCGAGTTTTACCGTGTTTACCAGGTGCGATACTGTGATTAATTATTAATATTAATTGATGATGAGAACTTAGTTGTCGAAATCGTATATAGAATACGAACATTGATGTAGTAAGGCGTTTTATTAACTTTTTTTTGGTTAATGATTCTTACATATTATCAACAAGGAATTATTTCAATTAGAATATTTCGCCGTTAAATGTGTCTTTGTATTTACCCAATACGGACGCTTATGGTTCAAATCCTTTCTTTTATTGTTACCAGTTTCAAACTTTGAATGTTTATACGACTTTCGCAGCTTTTCAAATATACAACTGATAAAGGATCCTACGCCTATACAGAGTAACAATTTTCGCTCGATTGGTAACGGCTGCTTTTCTGGTTTTTATCACAGTGATATTTTACGTTTACAGTTCCGCTGGCTCAGTTTTCCATCTAAAATGGTTTTATTCAATCGGTTTTTATTATTTTCCAATTCGTCAATTCAAGATTTTGTCGTTGCACATTATTATAAATTCATGTTGACAGTATTACTAAAATTTGTTAATAAATGCGTAATATAAACGCTTTTTCGAGTGGTAATGTAATTCATAAATATGATACGCGAACTGATAATTATTTATTACCTGCCTCTTATGCAAAATCTATGTTCCAAAAAGGAACATATTTTATGGGATGTAAATTACACAATAACTTACCACTCTCTATTAGAAATATCACAAACTTCTCTATTTTTAAAAGTAATCTTAAGCGGTACCTGCTTACGATAAATTGTCTATATATATAGAAATGAATGTTTGCCTGTATGTCCTTTATAGAATCGTAAACTATGCATTTGATCATGTCATGATCTTTAGCAAAGTTGTTGTGCACGAGCCCACGAAGGTTTCTAAGTTGGTACGACCAATTTTCGACAGATGGCGCCACTGCCATTTCAATTGGAAATTTTACAAAACAATTAATGGATATTGGAAATGGGCGAATGCAAACTGATGAATCTACGCAATGTATCACCTTGCCAGCAAACTTCTGTAAGGTCACAGAAAGCATAGACGAATTGGTGCAAAAAGTTTTCCCAAACATTGCACAGAACTATAAAAATCATCAGTGGCGCAGTACGCGTGCTATATTAGCAGTCAAAAACATCGATGTCAATACCATCAACTTCACCATTCACAATGGAATAACCGGCGAAACAACAACATATAAGTCCATCGATACTGTGGTGAATCAAGACGAAGTTGTCAACTATTCAACTGAATTTTTGAATTCGCTTGATTTGCCAGGCATGCCACCGCACGTTCTTACATTGAAAATTGGCGTACCCATCATTCTTCTTCGAAACATAAATCCACCACGACTTTGCAACGGAAACAGACTCTCAATCAAGAAAATGATGAACAATGTTATCGAGATAACAATTTTGACTGGAAAATTTAAAGGTGAAGACGTACTGTTGCCAGTTATCCCAATGATCGCGACAGATATGCCATTCGAATTCAAACGTTTGCAGTTCCCGGCACGACTCGCTTTCGCAATGACTATCAACAAAGCACAAGGACAATCGTTGCAAGTGTGTGGATTAAATTTGGAGAATCCATGGCTTCTCACATGGGCAGCTCTATGTGGCCTGCTCACGCGTTGGAAAACTTTCTGATTTATTCGTTTACGCACCAGATGGAAAAACAAGAAATATTGCGTATCCCACAGCACTTCAATAAATATCGAATTGGAACGAAACGCTGCAATGTCACAATTTTTTCAAAATGAACAAAATCAATAAAATGACTCAAAATGAATTGAATATTTGTGTAATGCCTTTACTTCAAGTGAATAATCAACATGCCTCCCTCTCACGTGAGAGGGAGGCATGTTGATTATTCACTATTTTTCTGTATCGTAATGATATGATAGACGCTATCAAGGAATCGTTCATTAATAACACAGATTCTGCCTGATGATTGGTCTATCCATGAAACATATGTAGTAGATAGGGTGTTATTAATAATAGAATGATTCCTTTTAACATTCTTTACTTCAAATTTATTTTAGTTGGTGGCGTAGCAACGCGCGCAGGGTACAGTTAGTTATTGTATAAATGACTGTGTATGTCCAAATTTATATCATCTTTTTTTCTTATTGACGAGTTTCTAGCATATGAGTATGTACGTAGTATGTATTGATTGCTATTTTCTTATATGTACTGATATGTACTGTATGCACATTGCTTTAGAAATAAAATTTATTATTATTATTATTATTCTTACGTTGGTCGATTCTTGGAAATATTTAAATAAAACTGCGTAAAAATTAATAATTTTTATACGTTCATGTTTTATGAAATTGTTTATATAAATTTTAGTATTTACAATTCATCAACATTCTTTTACTGAATTGAAACGCCGAAATAGTGCATGCGGTAAGATCGCTGATTTCAGATATTTACCTAGAGAAGTCGACGATTCGAAACTCTTTCTGGGTGGTGTATTTTTTAAAAATCGTTTCTTATCTCGATGGTGGTCGGTACTCTTCTCGGTGTCTTTCAGTGTTAAAGAGGAATAATCAACACTGTTTCCCCTCTTACAGTGAGGACGAGTTAGTAATAAAGTCATAGAACACTTTACAAACGTCGAATGCACATTCGTGAGTTCTCGTAATGAAGGTATAGAACACACACACGCCAAAAAACACACTATCGTTCCCGTGTCGAAAAAATTTGGGCACCTATCCCAAAAAAGAAAAAAAAACAAAAAATTGTAGGTCTTCGTATGTTTGGGTGTTTTTTTTAGAACATCGTAGTTTCGAATTAAAATAAAACACGAAAATGATTCTAAATGATTTTTATTCGTAGATAATTTTATGCCAATTTAGTATTTAAATATGTTTTAGTGCATACGAGCCCTGCGACTAGACCATATATAGTACAATCACTTGAGGTTGATATATAACCCCTTTCCACATTAATTTTCGTATTCTGTATACGTCTTTCGACAACTAAGTTGTCATCATCAGCAGATAATTAGACAGTGGCGCACCTGGAAAACTACGGCAAAAACCCGCACGAGACAAGTTCCGTACATGATCTGTACTGTAGAAAGCCAAAACGCATACTGTAGGCTTTCGACTGTACAGATCGTGTTCGGAATTTGTTTCGTGCGGGTTTTTTGCCATAGCTTCTAGGTGCTACAATGTTTAATTGCCTGCTGGTGATGACAAGTTAGCTATCGAAATACGTATACAGAATACGAAAATTAATGTGGACAGGGGTTATGTATCAACCTTAATTGATTAAGTTAATCAACCACAGGCTCTATCAAAATAACCATATATAGCGCAGTTAGAATCTAATCTTCAACCACTTTTTCAAGCATCTGGAATTGGATCTCGGTAATAATACGGCTAACGTTGACTTGCTTATCATCTGATATCTCTGTCTTATCCGCATAGGTTGAGGAATTGGTGCATTCCCAAAGAAAATAATCCAGAAGCGCCAAATCACTCGATCTAGGTGACACGTAGTAGCGCCCTCTTGAAGTTTAATCTTCTTAATATTCATTCTGCCCAGTTGGTGAATAAAATAATTTGTTATCATGTCACTATAACGTTTGCCATTAACTGTAACACACTGATCAGCCTCATTTGTGAAGGGCCTGGTTCGATGTCTCTTTTAATCTGTAAAGCGCACCAAATAATAAATTCAAGTAAAAAAAAAATCGATATGTCAAGAATTTTTTGCCAAATGTCAATAAAAAAACACGCATTTTTATTCCAGACTTTTGTCGCGTATTGTATGTAACATTTACCATGCCTTTTATTGTCTTCATTATCGTACATGATGAGATGTATTTCCATAATTCCTTCTTTGAAATAGAATATCAATTTATCAGTGGTCAACATTAATTTTCTTTTGCTAACAATTCCACCACACAACTAAAGAAAAGATTTATGTGCCCCACATCAATATAAATACAAAAAATATTTTTTACATTGAATAATTGAAAGCACACATATAAAATACTATTAAATGAAATATATAACAATCGAAACGATTACAACAATATTTCAGGATGTTTTTTTATCGATTCAAGAAATATAGCAAGGAAGCTCGCTTAAAGGATATTTTTTACCACATATATATCTTTCTTATACGCACTTGCCATAACAGGATGTCAATAACGAATAATAGCTTGCGATGCTGAACTTAAATCGTATATTTTAAAATATAGGCCGCTGTATTCTGGCCGTTAGCCAGTTCAATTGTGTTTTAGATGTGCATTAAACTAACAGTAGAATTCACTAAGCATTTGTCACTTTACCTTAACCAGATAAAGTATGTCCGTTTAGTCAAATGCGCGTGTTTATATGTAATCATTTCGCACTTTAAAAAATGTAGCAGCTTCTATGGTATTATTGCAGTTATTTTATTAATTAAAGTAGGAATTAATACAAAAATACATGTGCACGATATTAATTTAATTTTATTTTAATTACGAGAATTAATTAATTATTGTAGTCTACTCTGGTACGTAGACTTCCGCGGTCGTGGTCCATGCTATCTGCTTCTGGGCTTCCAGGCTGGAACCGCGTCACTTGTATATCTGCCGACGTTTCGTATTCATTTGTATGGGACATTTTCAGTTTCAGTGTAGTAGTTGTACCCTGAAGATGTCCCATGTCGTTTTGTTTTTTTTTCAATTTTAGTTTTTTAACGAGTAACAACGGGTCTTCCAATAGAAACTTCCGAACTTTGACAGTTAATAGTGGCCATATTGTTGAAGTTACATCTGTCGAATTGGCTGTCATTTATTTAGTCTGTTTTGTCAAATCACCATGGACGGACATAACGTTCAACAACACGTGCGAATGATAAAATTGTTTTATCAAAATGGGTGTTCTGTTCGGGCAACGTTCCGCGCTCTTCACCCATTTTACGATCGCCGTAATCGTTCTACCGGAGGACTATTCGCAATGTAGTTGATAAATTTGAGTCCACTGGTTCAGTAAATAACGAACTAACACCCGTACGACGACGAAACGTAAGATCTGCCAAAAACATCGCTGCTATCCGTGAGAGTGTGCAGGAGAAATCGAGACAGTCGATTTCGCGTTGTTCACAAGAACTCTGCCTTTCATATATTAAATAATAATAATAATATCTCTTTATTGCCCAACAGAGCCAAAGCTCCTATTACAGGACAAAACATATTACATTAATACGTACAAGTAAAATAAATCAAATTAAGGTTACCGTAATTAAACAAAAATTAGTTACTTAAAGAAAAGAAAAAAGAAAAAAAAACAAAAAAAGGAATGGAAAAAAAAAGTCTGGAAAGATAACACATAACCAGTAACGCACTACTTGCGAGCGAAATACTCGGATACCGCTGCAATAATCGATCTTAGCGTGTCATGATTTATATCTGCAATGTCTGAAATCATATTAAAGTTGTTGCACATTACGAATAGAGGCGATTTGATCAGCACATTGGTTCTAGCAGCGGGGCAATAAAAAGTAACATTCTGACGAGAAGTCAAACGAGGGACATTAAAACATATCTGCGAGAGTAGTGAAGGGCAATCCACTTTACCGTGTATAAGTTTGTAAAGAAATACTACACCAACGGTAAACCGCCGTTGCTCCAAAAAAATCATGCCAAACCTCGATAGTAATTCACCCTGCTCCGAACCCCGAGTGGGATACCGACCATCCACGCGACACCATAAGAACTTTGCAAATTTTCTCTGAATTGATTCCAGAACCTGCCTATGCACCCCGTAATAAGGCGACCAAACCAAAACCGCATATTCCAGCCTGGATCTGACAAGAGAATAAAACAGTGATTTCAGGGCTGTTACATTAGAAAAAGATTTACAATTTCGGATAACAAATCCCAGAATTCGCCCAGCCGACGATACAGCGGCCGCAGTATGATCGACAAACGACAGTTTTGAATCAAACGTAACACCAAGGTCTTTATGTAAATCTGTACGTAGAAGAGTCTCGTTAGCCAGGGAATAATTGAAGATGATTGGTTGCAGCCTTCTCGCGTACGTCATAGCCCTACATTTGGAAATATTTAGGTTTAAGGAGTTACTGCAACACCAATCATTGACGTGGTCAAGTTGTTGCTGCAAGTAAATGCAATCATCCACACTATTAATGCGTGTAAATATTTTGAGATCGTCGGCAAATAGCAGCTTCTCGGAACCGACAACGGATAGTAAATCATTAATAAAGATTAAGAAAAGTAACGGACCCAAATTTGAACCCTGAGGTACCCCTGAAGTAGCCAAAAACACTTCGGATGAAAATCCATTATAAGTTACAAATTGTGATCTCTCAAACAAGTAAGATTCAAAAAAAGTTAGAAGGGAATCACTAATGCCAAACGATCTCAATTTGCCCATCAGAATCGAGTGATTAATCCTGTCAAAGGCTTTAGATATATCTGTATATATCACATCAACCTGGCCCTGGTCATCCAATACATGTGATACATATTGTGTAAAACACAGCAAGTTGGAAACGGTAGAACGCCTCTCCATAAAGCCGTGCTGATCGCTGTGGATAAGCCGACACACAGGCGGAGCAATGTAAGCATATAAACTCATTTCAAAAACCTTTGCGAAATTAGACAAGATGGATATGGGTCTGTAATTTGCGACGACAGAAGGATCACCACTCTTCAGCACAGGACAAACACGAGTGAGCTTCCAGACATTTGGAAAAGAAGAAGTTTTCAGTGCTAAATTAAATATAATGGATAGGGGAGTGACAAATACATCAGCACAATCCTTCAAAATAAAGCTTGGGACTTGATCATGGCCTGCGGTCACCTTATCAGGAAGCCTCCTCATGGATGCATGAATAATGGAAGCTTCAATGAAATCGATGTGTATGCTCGGAAAAACATCAGAGACACCAGCGTTGCGTACTGGTACATCCTCAGGTGGTAAGTAGGTGGATTTGAAGTATTCAGCAAATGCATTCACAATCAAATCTGGATTATCAATAACCACGTCATCACTCTTCATTCGTCCAGGAATTCTACTAGTGCCCCTTTTTCCGTGAATATATGACCAGAAGAACTTAGGATCCGTCACGATGGCATTCTCAACACGTGACAAATAGTCTTTGTAAGCACCGGAAACCTGTGCCTTCACTAAGTTTCTCATACGCTTAAAATCAAGAAAATCCGCCTCATGTTTATGTTTTCTGTATCTTGAACGATAGTAAAGCTTTAGCTTGATATTAGAAATTATTTCGTGCGTATACCAACTAGGATACCTAGGGTTGCTGTTCTTGAAGCGAGGCACAAATTCATCGAAAATTGAATATAGAGTCAAGTAAAATACTCTACATGCTTCATTAGGGTCGCTAAATCCATACAAAAACATCCAGTCCACATTCATGAGTGCACCATACAAGGCGAGATAGTTTGTCTTTCTGAAGTTATAAGATACAACAGAATGATCAGTCTGAAAAGCTGGGGAGACGACGTTATTAATAGTCAAATCGACAGACAAAGCTGGATGATGAATATCTACCGAGAGCAGGGGTTCCGTATTCTCCAGCACCTCACATGGCAAGTTTGTAATAATCAAGTCCAACAGACGACCATTAGCGCTAGGTATAGCATTTCCCTGTTTCAGATCAGTGAACTCCAAAAATCCACGCATTACTCGAGACTTACCGTCATTCACGTTACGATAATTAAAAAATGGAATATTAAAGTCTCCTAAAATAATAACATGCTCATAGTTACAAACTAATAATTCAAAGCTTTCTATAAAAAGTTCAAAATCAGTTACAGATAAGTCAGGGGGAACATAAACTATAAAAATATGCAACGTGCTAAAGTTATATGTTATCCTGCAGAGTAATATATCAATAATTGGAGCGAAAATAGTGTCTGTAATGTTAATCTGCTCAGCGTGACAATCAGCAGCAACTGCCAGAAGCACACCGCCACCCCTCGCACGTCCAACCTCACGAAACCTTCTATCGGACCGGAACACATTATAATTGTCTGGAAAGCACTCAGCGCTGGAAACATCATCGGAAAGCCATGTCTCAGATAAACCAATTATGTTAAATTCACAATCACTAACAGCCGCGAACAGTTCTTCAACCTTTGTATTCACACCTCGAACATTTTGATAATAGATTGACAATGAATTGTTTTGGTCTCTATTGGGCAAGATTAGTTTTCCGACACGATTTTAGGTATTCCCCTAACATACTTGATTCTGAGATTCTTTTCTCCCTTAAGAGTCCGGTCCTCCAGTTTCCGCTTGACCGAACGATAATGCTCCACCTGTCTCGGAGTCCTGTCAAAGGACAAACTAATCCCCTTGAAATTCCTGTCACTCCTCAGAAGTCCGGATCTTCGAATAACATCCCTAACAATCCCATCATTATCAAACCGAATCCTAATTGGTCGTGGTACAGTTCTATTAGGGTCAAACTTACCAAGGCGATATGGTTTAACTTCTGCAGCCACAGATAGGTGACCAAGGACCTGTTTGACCGACTCCACATCACGAACCGCGCGATCAGCCGCCGACGATTCACCGACCTCCTGAATTCCATAAATTACAACATTGTTCCTCCTCCTTTCGCGCTCACGCAATTCGAACAGGAGATCCTCAAAAGTATCACCATCAACAGCCGCACCAATGCCAGAAGAGGACGCCTTTAATTCACGGACATCATTCCTCAGTCCCACAATAACTGCTTTGAGTTCATTAATATCATTCCCAATGGCAGAGCACTCGCTGCAAGTCCAGCCCAACCCACGCTTAGATTTAATTGATCTCAACTCCGATGTACTAAGATCAACGCAACCGTGATTATACGATTTTTTACAAATCACACAATATGCGGCTTTATGCTCCTCAATCGAAGCATTACAACAGAAACATTTAATTGTGGAAGGCATCAGGAAAACAAAACAATGGACACACACTTCTGCGCTAGCGGTGCCTGTCGCAGCGTCTTCAACAAAAACAGACAAAAAGGTATAAAGGCAACGGACAGGAACACCGACAGATCACAATAGGTAAAGTGTACAAAACGTATGGGTAGGAATACTGAACCAACCTGTATATTATGTTTAGCAAATATTTACCAGCCGAAAAAGCAGCAAAAAAAGAAAGAAAGAAAAAGAACTGACAAAAAGTTTACGAACGGCTGCGATCACAAGAACTATTATAACTCAACACAAATATGAATTACTTACATATTTTGACAATTCACCGCAGCTCCGAGCAACGAGATAACTAGATGACTGGAAAGAGCAAAATTTTCTCTATCCAATCATATAAATTTCAACTTTAAAAGGTATTTTAACACTAGTAAAAAAATCAAATATATTTCACCAACAGATTTTATGCTAACACCTTGCACGTTAACTATTGACTATATGACTATATATATCACAACTTGGGAATTTTTGCGTCCTGACTTGAGCTTGCACCTGTACAAAATTCAACTGATCCATGAGCTGAAGGCAAATGACCATAGAAAATGACGTGCGTTCGTTGAATAGGCTCTGAGCAGTTGTAAACTAACCCTAATTTTCATAAAAAAATCATCTTCAGCGATGAGGCTCATTTCTGGATTTATGGGTGCGTCAACAAACAAAATTGTCGAATTTGGGACGATACCAATCCACATGAGGTCCAATGCATCCCGAAAAAGTTACTGTTTGGTGTGGATTTTGGGTTGGCGGCGCCATCAGTTAATATTTCTTTGAGAACGACGTTGGCCAGGCAATCACCGTTAACGGCGAGCGCTATAGGTCGATGATTACCAACTTCTTTTGGCCTGAATTGGATAATAAGGACACCAACGACATGTGGTTTCAACAGGACGCCGCCACGTGCCACACGGCTCATGCCACATTGGACATTCTGCACGAGCGATTTGAGGACATGGTTATCTCAGGTGAAGGTGATGTGAACTGGCCACTGAGATCGTGCGATTTGACCCCGTTAGACTCTTTCTTGTGGGGGTTTTCTTAAGTCGCAGGTCTATATGAATAAGCCACAAACCACAGCGGCCCTTAAAGGCAACATAACCCATTCCATCGGCCAAATTCAGTCTGATTTATGTGCCAGAGTCATGAAAAATTTGACATTTCGGATGTGCGTCGTCCAGCGAAGCCGTGGCGGACATTTGCACGATATATACGATCATGTATATATAGGCCTTTCGAACGAATAAAAATTTCGATGATATCTCACACACAGTTTTGTATATAAGGCAAATGGGCTTCAGGGAAAGAGAGAGGGGCTGATGTTTGTTGAGCATTTTGTTGTGGACCTTCAGGTTTAAGATGTCGGCATATGGTCTCTTGAATATTATTTTAATTATTTTTTATTATTAATTTAAGATGTCGGCATATGGTCTCTTGAATATTATGTTAGTTGTTTATTAGGGTGTACATTCCTAATCAAGTCACTAATCCTCTCATGCAAACAGTGTCATGTACATTAAATGACGAGATAAAGGTTCGTATATTAGAAAAGTTTGGTAGGGTGTTACGAAAAAATGCAGATTTTGCCAAATTAAAAGACATTTGCGGTCATACTTTCCCGTCATTTAATAAGAAGTCTCTGGAGCAAATTCAGATTGTCAATTCTTCTCTCATAGGTAAGTGTTTAACAACAATAATAACATAAAATATATCGCTTATTACTATGTCCTCGGCATAGACTGCTGGAGACATCCGCCGCCCATTGCATGATGTCTAAATATCTTTCGTGATGAGATACAAAGAGAAAACGTTCAAAAATAAAATCATTTTTTGCCAAAAAGTTTGTCTTTTCTTACCCAGGCTTAGTAATTATTGATCCAACCTCAATAAAAGTATCTTTATGAATATATTGTACATATGTTGAATATTTCAAACACCGCTGAATCTAAAATAAACTTTCGAATTGGTTTTTTTATAAAACACGAAGAAAGTGTTTAAGGAAATGCGGAGTCTAGAACTTTTTTGTATTTGTATAAAAGCTTTCCTATCGATCGACTATTAAAAGAAATATCTACACCTTTTTCTTTGAATCCTTTCAAAAGTTTTTCTTTGAGATATGAAAATTCGAAATGCTTCGCCTACAGAAAGTTTTTCGTGATATTTTTATAATATGTGTCCAGCGAATGTCGACAGTAAGCTTGTTTTTATCATTATTGCTTTTAAAGTGTGAAGTACATTACCATTTCACACGGGTCATTTGTTAATTTAATTTTCCGTTACATTTGAGTAATCGTTTTTGTGAAAAAGAAAGGAAGAATGAAAGTAGTAGCTCATTAAGATTTCTAAGTTTAAAATACAGGCTGACTTTAAAAGAATGAACCGGTTTTATGACACAGTCTTTGGATCTTCAAGCAGTGAAAGAGGTACTGACCATTCGAAAGAGACGCTTTCTGATTCTGAATGACTGCAATACAGTCGCCGTTGGTATCATAGCACCGCCTAGTTTTTATACACGAAATAGCAAGTCGATCGAAAAAGGCTTTCAGTGTTCTCAAATTTGGTTGTTACGGTGCGTCGTGCTTCTTGAAAGCGATTCGACATTACACTGCTCTGTCCGAAAAACAAGATAGTTGGATAGTTTACAGAGGGTGTTTGATTAAAGGGAAAAACGTAGAAAGAAAAGAATACGTTTGAAGCAAATCATTTTCTTTTCATGTATTCACGTCCCCTTTCAATTTCAATATTTGTGATGTCTCTTAAGGAGAAAAACCCTTCAGTGTAAGTGTATTAAAAATTGTATTGAGAAAAACCGCTTTTGTATTATACGTATTATATATTTAACGCAATATACGTTTTTCGAATTGCTGGAAACACTTTTGGAGTCCCTCAACAATGCTGTTTATAATTTGGAGCAAATTTTCCTTTTATCTATATCAGAAAAACGTTTTTATTTGAGTTCTTTCTTGATTTGTTGGAATAAGAAAACAATTGCATGTAGAAAGGTCAAATAAATAGGTAGGGCAGCAAAATTCAACAGTTTTTTGGAACAACTACGGGACGGTTTGGGCAAAGACATTGTATTATAAAAACTAGTCGTCACTCCTACTTATATCTAGACTTATTCGTTACACAAACATATTTATGAAATCTGTCCAAAATATCGATTTTTTTGTCAAAAACTGTTGGATACGCAGAGCAGTCTGGGTAGGATTATTGTAATAGAAAAACTAGTCGTCATTCCTACGCATTCTAGGTCTTTTCACTACACGAACATTTTTACGAAATCTGCATAAAATATCCATTTAAATATTGTGATTATCCGTTTGCTTTTTAAGAAATGAATTCTTTATGAACAATCTCTTTCACATCAAAAACAAGAAACAAGTTAGCCTTGCTTCTGTCACTTTTAATAGGCTGTGGTGTGTAGTGGGGGGCAACCCAACTTGTAATGTTGGTTACAGACGGGGATTCGAATATGATTAAATTTGGAAAGATACTAAAACAATCTTATCCTCAATTGCTTTATGTAACCTATTTGGGCCATGCATGTAATCTTGTAGCTGAATTTAGAATGAGTTATCCAAAAGTAGACCAATTTATAGTTTCTACCACAAAAGTTTCTATTAAGTCTCCAAAACGCATTCGTGAGTTTAAACAGGCTAGTCCGGACATTCCCCAGCCACCACAGCCGGTATTGGCGAGATGGGGAACGTGGATTAAAGCTGTTTTATATTATGAGAAATCTTTACACATTATTAAACCTGGTATTTTAAATTTAATTCCACAAGATGCTCAAGCAATTTCAGTAAGTCAGCGGCTGGTTTCGGATACCGAAATTAATACACAAATAGAGCAAATTTCCGCAAATTATTCAATTCTTCTAGATACTATTTCCAAATTAGAGAACACCAAGCTGTCATTACATGAAGCGCTAAATATAGTATATTACCTCAAAGCCTCATTAGGAAATCTAACAGTTGGTAGAGGAAGATTAACAATCGATAAATTGTGTGCGGTTATAAATAAGATCCCGATTTTCAAACTAGTTTAACCGAAAACTAAAAGCGCGAATATGATGCGAGCGTCCTTTTTAAAGTCGCGAACATCACGTCGTTCCATGCAGAACGCTTCTTTTCCAAATACACTAACATACGAGGGAGCGTTTTTATATTCGCGGAATGGGGGACAAGGGGTGGAAATAAAAAAACCAAATTATTTTTCTTTTTCAATATATTCACCTGCAAGACGGATACATTTTTCACATCTTTCAATTAATTTATTTATACCCCCATAAAAAAATGATTTCTCTTTATCTGCAAAATACGCCGGAACTGCCTCCTTGACTTCATCATCGGCAGTAAATTTTTTACCCCGCAGCTCTTTTTTCATTTTCGGAAACAGGTAATAACCACTCGGGGCCAGGTCTGGGCTGTAGGGTGGGTGATTCACAATTTCGAAGCCCACCTTATGCAGGGCAGCTAACGCAACGCGGCTCTTGTGGACGGGCGCGTTGTCTTGCAAAAGCAGAACACCTTTTGTCAATTTTCCCCGTCTTTTCTCTTTAATGGCTTCTTTTAGTCGCCCTAATATTGAAGCGTAATATTCTCCGGTTATAGAAACACCTTTAACTTTATAATCAATCAACAATATTCCTTCCGAGTCCCAAAATACCGTTGCCATGAGTTTCCCAGCTGATTGTGACACTTTAAGTTTCTTGGGAGGTGCTGTGCCCTTTTTATGCCACTGCATAGAGTCTTGTTTGGACTCAGGTTCATAATGATGAACCCAAGTTTCGTCTCCAGTAACAATTCCACTCAATACACCATCCTTGTCTTCATTACAGAGGTCCAAAAATGCACGGGAACACTCTACGCGCTGTTGTTTTTGCGGCGGCGTGAGCATTCTCGGCACCCATCTTGCGCTGACCTTAGACATGCCGAGATGATCGTGTAGGATTTTAAAAATTGTTGTATCGGATACTCCAACCATTTCTGCGAGTTGTTTCTTCTTTAGTCGAGCAACTTCGAGTACAATTTGTTCAACTTTTTGGATAGGTGCTGGCGTGGTCACCTCAATGCTCCTGCCCGGCCTCGGGTCGTCTTCAAGGGATTCCCTTCCTTGTTTAAATAATCTATGCCAGTTGAATTTGATGGAGCCTGTGGTTGATTGACTTGTGGAAAGGGGTTATATATCAACCTTATTGATCAAACTATGCCACTTGTACACCATGGTTTTTCCTGGACAAGAGTCGCCGTAAACCAATGACATCTCATTCATCATGGTCGCGACTGATTTTTCTTGCCTGGTAAGGAACTTTATAACGGCACGATATTCGATTTTTTCCATATTTCACTTTCCACTCCTGATTATGTTACTTGGTTGACGATAGCTCAAAGACTAACTGTCTAATAACAATGAAACTTCGTATTTATACTAATCATGAGTCGCTGCACAGGCCACGCCCCCAATGCGCCTACTCACCCTTCTACAACCCGCTCATTCCGCGAATATAAAAACGCTCCCTCGTAGTTTCACCTCGCCGTAAGAGTATGAGTAAGTCAGTACTGAAAAGTATACTAACGACACAATAGAACACCGACTTTTTGCGTCACTTTGCATCAACAATACAAAAAAAGAACTGAAATAGTAAGTAAATACATTTATCATTTTTAATATTGTTAGTAACTGAGACGTAGGCTACTGCGAAAGCACCCGTTTCTGCAGCCTTACTTATAAATGACAAAATGGGAATAGTAATAAAATATCTGCACGGATTTATGCACAACCTTATGATTAGTAATCTTCACAGATTAACTAATCATTTAAAAGCTGCTGTCTGCTTTATTATTCAAATATCCAATAACATTTATAAATTCGTTTTGACAACAGATCAGCATCATAAACAATGCAGACATTAAGGGATTTTTGTATTATTAATGACACAGAAGGTGCTCATGAAATTCATAACATACTCGTATCCGAAAAAAAGTGCTCACACATAAACCATTCTTTTTGTATGCTGCTCATCATTGCGGTAAATTGAACCCTCAAAAAGTGTAATGGCACGGAATGCTCCGGTTATTTATCGTATGCGAATTTCCGTTGGTCGTCATTTAAACGTTTGATCACTTATTTAATCATAAATATTACAAACTCGTCTTTTTTTCATTTATACTTGTACATATTCAGCATGTGAATGGAGATTTGGCTCAATAAATTTAGCGTGAAAACGTAGATACGAGAATAAAATTAAACGTGATGGTAGGTAATCACTAATGGTACGTCCTTTTGTATATTCATATATGTATGTACAGTTTGTTGAAAAAGTAATGTCTCTTTAAGAACGGCTAACTAACAACATTACTTTTGAAGATGGATCTATACATTTCTGCTTGCATGTTTGTATGCATTATTAGAGAATGTGAAAATATTCCCTTTTGAGAAATACAAAAAACAAATAATATTTTTATTTCTTTCTTTCGTATGTAGATAAAATTCTATTTTAAGGCGTGTTATTCGAGGAGGAAAGATACTGTAAGTATCATCGAAATATATTTATTTGCATACTATACTTGCTTTCATTTAATTTTCTACATATTTTCCATTTTTGTTTAAACATTTATCATACCAATCATCAAGTTTT
The DNA here is from genome assembly GCA_031893035.1 of Dermolepida albohirtum. Lineage (NCBI taxonomy): Eukaryota > Metazoa > Arthropoda > Insecta > Coleoptera > Scarabaeidae > Dermolepida > Dermolepida albohirtum. The sequence continues at coordinate 117,422 of JAVIWB010002198.1, read as the reverse complement.
TGAATTCCAACGTCAAAGATACTTGCCGCCTGTGAGGAAGCACAATCCATGATAGCAGTTTTCACGTCTTCGACGTTGTTAGACTATTGACCACCAAGGAACTCCTTTAACTACAGAAACAGGTGAAAATCATTGGGTGCAATGTCTGGACCATAAGCTGGGTGATCCAGTTGTTTCTATCGAAAAGACGTGATTAAACCTTGTGTTTATGCAAAAGCATGTGGCCTTGCATTGTCATGGAGCAATACAGAACGGGAAGACAGTAAGCCAAGCTTCTTGCACTCAAGAATCAAATTACAGTTCGTATCCTAGACTCGGCAGGTGAATCAGTATTCTTAAACATTATAAACTTCTACAGCTCAACCCATAGACAGACTATACAGCTACTCTTTCTATTAGTAGTTGAAATTTGTACATATGTACATATATATACTTTCTCGAGATTACACGTACAGGAAATTTTTCTCTTAATAAATCAATTGATTCGTATGCAAAGTGGGGGTGTAGCGCCATCCTGTTGAAACCACATATCCTCTAGATTAATATTCATTAATTCAGGCCACAAAAATTCAATAATGTCGATCACACCATTGACAGTTACAACTTCACCAGCAGCATTTTCAAAGAAGTAGGGTCCAATTACACCACCTGACTATAATGCACACCAAACAGTAACTCGTTTAGGATGCATAGGTTTCTTATGAATAATTCGTGGATTTTTCTCACCCCAGATACGGCAATTTTGTTTATTAACATAGCCACCAAGTTTAAAATGTGCCTCATCGGAAAACATTATTTTTTTGAAAAAAATCAGCTGGTTGTTCATTGATGAAATTGACAAACGAACGACGTTTTAAATGATCTAATGGCTTCAGTTCCTGTGTTATTTGAACTTTATATGATTTCAGAGCTAAATCCTTGTGTAAAATACGCCATGTTGTTGATCCACTAAGTCCAAGTTGTTGTCAACGTCGTCTAATGGACATTTCAGAATCTTCAGCAACACTTTCACGAACCGATCCAATGTTTTCTTGTGAACGACCACTACGACTGTAGTTTTCACTTTTTTGATCTTCCACGGAACCGGTCACTTGAAATATTTTAATAATTCGACAAATAGTGCTTTCAGATGGACGATTGTGTAAACCATAAAATTCACGTAATTTTCTAAAAACTCTTTTCACAGAACGCTGATTTTCATAAAATAATTCAACAATTTGAACGCGTTGTTGTACCGTGTACGAAGCCATTTTTTGTTATACATTACACTTTTTAAATACCCACATACCCAGACAAATTCAGTACGCATATATATTTCATTTATTCTTAAAAAAACCGCGCAATTTGAAACACGCTTTACTTATAACACTCTTATTCTGCATGTATTTATTTCATATGTATTATTATTTCCTATTAGCAGATATTGAATTATTTCCCAGAATGTCTAGATAGTATTTCTCATGGTTATCTATTACTTTCTTATCATATAACTTATCATATAACTTCATTGTCTCAGGCTAGAACAATGCCATGGTTAGTAAACAATAAAGTATATAACCATCGGCCCCTATTTGAAATCCCATTTGTTTAGATTTTCCTCTCTAGCGTTGAGGCTTTAAATTTAGGTACAGCTTGTTCAATGTTTGAGATAAGCAATAATGTCCAGCGTAGATATCCCTTTAAATTATGCTCTTTAAAATGATCCGTTCATCTTCTAATGTAATTGACATTTTCCAAACAAGATATTTTATCTGTATTTTTGTGATACGATATTTTGCTGCCATGTATATGTCAATAAAGACTATCAGATACGTCATTTGTTTAGGAACATTATGAAGTTGGCTGCTTCATTATTGTGTATTCTCCGTTGCTATTGTTAAATCTTCCTGTGTGATATAATTATTAATATTGTATGTTTGTCGTATAGAACGTGGAAAAATATTTATACAAAACGTTGAATGATTGGAATATTAAATGAATGTCTGTTTTAATAAAATAAAATATGAATCGAACAGGAGGCAAACAATTATGACAATTATAGACACCCTTATTAATGTAACCTCGATATAATCTGCAAATTTATTAAATTATTATTGGACTTAATAGGCAATATGGTATAAATATAACTGCACTAGTTTACCTGTATTCACTAAAATTTATAGCATATTGTCTTCAGTATTTGTCTAGTATTAAAACATTGAATACCCCAATGAATAAAAACGTATACATAATAAATAACATATTTTGGAAGTTTATATTGTCATCATCTTTCCTTTTTATATCAAATTGAATTAAATTCCACAACGAATATTCATCATTCCACCCCATAAACACTGGAGTTCCGCAGGGGAGTGTTCTGGGGCCTCTTCTTTATTCAGTATACACGTCTGACTTACCCATATCCAACAATGCTTTAATAGCTACATTTGCTGACGACACTGCCGTTTTATCATCGCACAAAGATCCTCAGATAGCATCCCGGGCTCCTTCAATCTAACCTAGATAGTATACAAGAATGGTTAAAATTATGGAGAATAAGAGTCAATGAAACGAAGTCTGTGCACGTAACTTTCACGAATAGACGAGGAATTTGCCCACCAGTGAGATTAAATGGTAAAGAAGTACCCCAACGAGAAGACGTAAAATATCTCGGAATACACCTGGACCGAAGATTAACGTGGAAAAAACACATTTTTGCTAAAAGAAAGCAGTTGGGTCTCATACTACATAAAATCTATTGGATTATTGGTCACAGATCCAAGTTATCTCTTGAAAACAAGGTCTTGGTGTACAGATCTATCTTCAAGCCAGTTTGGACGTATGGAGCTCAACTGTGGGGCTCTGCATCAAATTCGAATATCGAAATTCTCGAAAGATTTCAAGCAAAAACTCTTCGAGTAGTCAGCGGCGCTTCATGGTTCGTTTCAAGTAGTTCAATTGCTCGCGATTTGAATGTAACTTCGGTTAAATAAGAAATTAAGAACATAAGTGAGAATTATATGAACAAACTCCTAATACACCCAAATAATCTTGCTAAAAACCTAGCACTGCAACTTATTATAAGGCGCAGACTTAAACGGTACACTCCTTACGATTTAGTTTATAGATTCCAAAATAGTGCCCCTTAAACTAGATGTGTTAGACTTTAATCTTGCCCATTATTATGTTCTTTTCTTTCATTAGTGATATACATAATTGTAATATGTTAATACTTGTGTTATCTCAAATTATAAATAGTTGTATTTTCAATTTTAAAATAACAATATAATATATTATATAGGCTGTACTGAAAAGTCCATGCAACGATGGATAGATGGCGCAGTTTTGTAGCATGCTGGCAAGTTGTCTTTCCTAACAACGTCAACTGTCAAATTTCACATCGACATTAGATTCGTTGTGACCTGACAGTTGACGACGCAATGTACACGTTTGTAATTCCTACTGTCATTAAGTACTTCATCTTGAAAGACATCCGTGACAAATATTCATAATGAGGCGAAGAATGGCCTGAAGAACTTGACTGCTTCATTTTTAACTATCGATAAATTTACTCATAAGTTCAAATGTAAGTCATACGATCGTTCCAATGTCCACGACGAACTGGACGTTCCAATTTAGCCGTTACACCGGAAATTGTTGAAAAAGTTGACGCTGTGGTGTTAAAAGATGGTCGCCTGAAAATGTTAGAGATAGTGAAGTGAGTAGGTTGTAAACATCTCTATATACATTTTACATTAAGGATTGGGTATGAAAGAAACTGTCCTCGAGGTGGGTGTTGTGACTTAGTAATAATGATATAAAATTGGTGCGAATGCAAATTTCTCGCGAGCTTCTCGAGAGTTTTTGGAATAACAAGATAGTTTATGGTGCAATTTATCGCCATAGATGAGACTTGGGTTCATCATTGTACGCCGGTACTAAAGCAAAAATCTAAACAGTAGCGGTACAGTAATTGTCCTCCCCAATGAAGACGAAGGGTATTTACATCTGTAAGAAGCGTAACGGCTTCCATTTTTGGGACGTAAAAGGTATTATTCTTGTTGATTACCTCTTCAATGATCAAATCAACATAAGTAACAAAATTAATGAAACGCGCCCTGGTTTAGAGAAGAAACGTAACGGCTTCTATTTTTTGGATGCAAAAGATACTCTTCTGGTTGGTTACCTGTTAAATGGTTAAATCATTACAAGCAGAAAAGAGCGCCCTGGTTTAATCAAGAAGAGATAATTTTCTGCCAAGACCATATACGGATCTACATGAATATATAGGGGCATAATCTGCGATCAAGCAGAACAGATCCTCGCCAAAGTTTCACAAAACACAATTTGCGTAGTCTTGTAAGATGGTTTGTTAATAAACTGTATTCTAATACAATCGGACTTATATAAAAAACGCATACGGAGCACGTTAAAACGTCTTCTCTGGGCGAAAATATTTATATATAGCAGAGCAAACATTTTTTATTGATAAACATACATTTAGCGGCAAAGGAAGAATTCTATTAAGGATTAATATACATGTGGAATTTTAAACGTATTACGTACACGGGATTTATATCTGCTTTAGCTTAAGACCAAGAAATATTGAAATAGATTTTATTTTTAAGTTATCGAAGAGTTCCGAAGTTTTTTATATGTAAATATTGTTATTTTATTTTAATAAATATTTAAGACGTTTACAAGGTTTTTACTTAGAAATATATACCTTTACAAAAGAATTACAAATATAAGAACTGCACTTATGATACTAATCTTCCGATCTAATTAGGACACAAGTTATCCAAAATAAATCTTAATTTATGAGCGAAATGAATTTCCGTTAAAATACTAATAAAATATGAACAAGGCACAAGCGACAGTATTTTCATAATAATAAAGGTAAAAAAAGTTAAAAATGAACAAGCTGACTATCGCTTTCGTAAGATCTAGATTTATACCTTCAGTATACAGGTAAAAGCTTATTTTTCATTAGTTTGCCACTTTTACCCTGTTTGTACTTGACCCAAAAGCTTTGCCGTTAAATCAAAAAGTCTCCTAGTTGCTTTGTGCACAGAATTTTAAAATTTTCACATGATGCGTGTTACCGAGCCGCCGATAACAATGCATTGACAGAAAATCGAACTAGCCCATGTGTTTATACAAAAACATTATTCGATGATTAGTTGTACAATCTGCGGAGAATGAGCATTTAGGAGCAACAATTTCTATTATATTCCGGTAACAAAATTATTCGCCGCAAAAAAAAGAAATTCGTACTGTTGCCTTCAATTTGTATAGGTTTGTAGAAATGATTTAATTCTTTGTGACATTCATATAAAACATGTACATAACTGTAACAACATATAATTAAAATAATTTACAAGGCGATGTCTACGAAGTGAACATCGAGTAAGTAGTGTCACTTGGTTACCAAAAATCCTTCCAACTTTCTTAAATATACTAAAGTTTCTTATATTTCTTTGTAAATTCTGAAATAATAATAATAAAATTTTGTTACAGAAAAATAAGATTCTATAAAATACAAATTTGTTGATAAAATTGTTCATATGAAGATCTATTATTAAATTCTTAGTCTACTGCAGAAGAAAAAATAAAAAGTGACATTTGAAATATTTTATTAGCTATCATAACCTATTAATTGAATATATTTATTAACATAATACTGCAACGCCTCTAGTCCTTCCAAAAAAAAATTTCTCTGCAAACCATGTCTCTACAGTTTCTTGGAAGAATGTTTACGACCTTTCAGAATTCCTTTCCAATTGATGCAAGAGGTTCGTGGGATTTAAGTAATTCGAACCTTAAATGACTAATTTTTTCCATGACATCGTGTGGTTTGTGCTGAGAGGAATTGTCTTGCAAAAACAAAACCCCTTTGGATAATTTGTCGTGTCTTTTAAAGTGACCGGTGCTATCTACTAATATTCTCCAGTGTTTGTTCTACTTTTATCTAGAAAATTAAATATGATTATCCTAGGGTAGCCCAAGAAAACTAAGACAAGAACTTTTCCAGCAAATTTTTGAGCGTAGAATCTTTTAAGCTCTGGAGAATTAGAGTGCCTTCATTTCATCGATTATTGCTTATTTCTGGACTGTAGAATTGTACTCCAAGCTTTATTTATGATAACTGCATGGTGTTAGAAGCGAGCATCTTTTCATGTAGATTACAAATTGTTTTTGCCTGTATTATATCATGGTCATGAACTGTATCTATATTTTCTGGAATGGATATAGAAGCCGGTCTTTCATATCTCTCTTCATCTTGGAATTTAGTTCACGTCTTTCGAAATGTGAAACCCAATTGACGTTAATATACGAGGGATAATGAAGAATATTAAAAATATCTTCGTAAAGCTGCTTACCTTTTAATTCTTTCAAAATTAAGGTATTCAATGATGAAGTTTCGGAAAATGTTAATTTTCATTAATTTCACATCGCGAAGCACTTAATTATGATTTTATACAATTATAAGTACGTTTTTATTTTTGTTTTCGTGAAATTAGATTCAAAAACCGTAGTAGAATACAAGAAATGCCAAAATTAATGAATTAAAGTTTGAATTGCTACCTCATGCATGCTGTTCGAAAGATTTAGTCCCGTCGGATTATTTTCTGTTCCCAAACTTGAAAAAATGCTCAGTGGTTAAAGATTTTCCAACGATAAAGAAGTGATGTCGGCATTTAATGGCTATTTTGAGGAGCAAGACAGCTCTTATTGAACACCGCTGGGAAAAGTGTATAGAACTGAAAGGAGACTATGTTGAAAAATAAATATATTTCTTTCCAAAATTTTTGTGTTTTCTATGTTGGGTCGGGTACTTCTGGGACCACCCTCGTATTATATATTAACATACTACTGTGGGCAAAAAATAGTAAGACTTTTTAATTTAAATTTCGCGCGAAAACCCATTCGTCGAAATATTTTTTTTCTAGGTTGGCATGACTGTCAGTGACATCTGTGCCAAATGTCATATCAAAATAATCATTAGTGTTTAGTATACGCTTGTCTTTCCGAAGTACAAAAAGCGCATTCGGCGATTTTTACAATGAGTGAAGTTATTCAACAAAGAAGTTCCATTAAATTTTGTGTACGGAATCAGGACGGCCAGCAACATCAACTGATGATCAACACGTCAATAGAATCAAGGAATTGGTGCTTGAGAATCGACAATTAACAGTCAGAGACCTTACTGGCATCGTTGGAATATCGGAAGGATCAGTGAAAACCATTTTGAAACATCATTTAGGCCTAAAAAAGTGAAAGCACGATTTGTTCCAAAATCACTCAATTTTTTCGAAAAACAGCGTCGCGTTGACGTCTCTGAAACAATGCTTTCCGACTATCAAGACAAAATGAAAGGCATCATAACTGGAGATGAGACTTGGATCTACGCTTATGACCCGGAAACAGACGATCAATCGGCCGAATATCGTATCAAAGGTGAGCCGAAGCCCAAAAAACCACGTCAAAGCAAGTCAAAAATCAAGGTTATATTGATAGTTTTCTTTGATTATCGAGGTGTGGTGCACTCCGAATTCCTTCCGAACATAGAATACTATTTGAGTGTTATGCATCGTTTGCGCAATGCTATTAGTAAAAAGAGACCAGAATTATGGGCTGACAACTCTTGGTTTTTGCACCACGATAATGCACCGTCGCATACTACATTAATTCTTCGTGAGTTTTTCGCCAAATTTTCAACCAATATCGTGCCGCAACCACCGTATTCGCCTGATTTAGCTCCGTGTGACTTCTGGCTAATCAGCAAACGACCGCTCCGGGGAAACCGTTTAAAGTCAATTGAAGACATTAAACGTGAATCGCTACGCGCATTGAAGGCTATTCCTGAAATTGACTTTAACAAGTGTTTCGAGAATTGGAAGAAACGTTGGCACAAATATATTGGAGCCAGGGGGGATTACTTTGAGGGGGACGAAATAGATTTGGAAGAATAAATTAAGAATTTAAAAATTATGAACAAAGTCTTACTATTTTTTGCCCACTGTAGTACGTCGGTGTCTATCGCTTCCAGCCTCTATAATAATTTCATATTTACGTATATGGATCCTTGTTTGTTAAAGGCATACATTCTGCGACATACGCCTTTGGATTCAAATATAATTTGCGTGCTACAAATTATAAGAACAATTAAATTATTAATTAAATTATCTTATGATATTTTTTTTTGCCTATCAGTAAATATCTAGATTATTACCAATACTTGTATTATTTTAATTTTTGGAAACGGAAAGAAAATAAAATATTTAGTCTTTTATGACTGTATAAAATAAATAAAATGTCACGAAAGATACGATTTCGAGACGATTTGTGTAAATGAAATAAAAGGTCAGATGTCATTGAAGTAATACTTTCTGTTATTTGTATTATTTTTCAGTAGAATACGTTGTTATTTGAAGGTGCCTGTGCCTCCTACGGTCTTCCCACTTCCATTTATATTAAAACAAAACAAATTTCACGGAACAATAACCAGGAAAAGTTCGATTTTCCACCTTAGGTTAAAAATTACAAATGTACGAGTGGCTGTAGACGTCTTGATATTTGGGAAAAATACCTGTAACAATTTATAAATTCATCGAGTTATGCCCTTTTATAAAATAATTGAAATTTTCAAACGTAAATTTAGTACTGATTAAAAATTAAGAGTGAGTTTGTAATAAATAACGATTTATTGAATTTAAAATAATGATAAAATAATTTTCTTAAATATTCAGTTCCATTTTCATCGTAGATAGTAGAAGTCATCGTTTAATTTCTGGAAGATATTTTTTTCATTTTCTTTTTTACAATTGTACAACATTGTAGTAGAAGATTAACAATTTCTTGTGCAAAAGGTGCAGATCGCTGATGTTAAAAGTATACGTTGGAAGCAGTTGTAGAATTCGGCATCGGTGGCTGTATATATTCATTCTCACTGTTAGATGTTATTGCTTTAACAAGTTGAAATCTATCTGCAACGAAGCTTATAGCAAATTCACTTTCATCGAATATGTATTTGGTAAAACGGAATACGCCTGTTTTCTCAAATTCTTTTGTGATATTCGGCGTTGAAGCCAAAGGAACAGATTGACGAGGTATTGAAGGTATATCATAAATTGTCATATTTTTTCCAACATTATTTTTAATTCACGCATCATTATTAGAAGATAAATGTTTCTTGAAAGGTCCATAAACTGAAACAAACGAAGACTGTTGTTTATACGAGCAAAATTCAATTTGTGTACAAAATATATAAAAAGGATCTTCATTTGTAGAAATATCAATCTCTCTCTCTCTTTTATGTGAGTGTATTGAGAAAGAATAGATAATTTAAATTTTATTATATTCTGACTTTTAGCAATTATTGGATATATTTTTATTATAAAAATTTGATCCGTTAATGATATTCAACAACTATGATATTATGCTAGAAGGTCCCAAACTCATATCTGTTTCAATTCATAGAAAAGTAATAATGGGTGTTTTTTAAGCTGCATGAGAACTATCGATATCGATAACTATGGTTTGACAGCTGATAATGTCAAATTGTGTTGACATTTCTGTTCACTAAGGTTTGACAAGTCATCATGAATCGTTTAACGCCAGAACAATGCTTCCAAATTGTGGAAATTTGCTTTGAAAAAAGTAAATCTGTTCGCGAAGTTCATAAAGCACTTCGTCCATTTTACTGCTGCTATAGCGCGAAGTATTGAAGAAGACGCCGAAATGTCGATTCGTCGTCGTTTTCAACTTGTTGGAGTTTGTCTTTCGACTACGTGGAAAATTTTACGTAAGGATCTTGGCTTACGTGCCTATAAAATACAGTCTGTGCAAGAATTGAAGCCTAACGACCATCGTTTGCGTCGCATTTTTGCTGATTGGGCTCATTCGAAACTGGCCGAAGTTGAGCATTTTTATCAAAGACTTGTGTTTAGTGATGAAGCCAATTCTGGTTAAATGGCTACGTTAAACTTGCCGTATTTGGAGCGAACACAATCCTCGAGCCATTACATCCATTAAGATTGACTGTTTGGTACGGTTTACACGCTGGCGGCATCATCGGCCCTTATTTCTTTTGAAATGAGAAGGGAGCTGCCGTTATGGTGAATGGCGAGTGCTATCGAGCCGTGTTGACTAAATTTTTGTTTCAAAAAATTAATCAGCTGAGCATCGACGACATTTGGTTCCAACAAGATGGCACAACTTGCCATATAGCGCGCTTAACAATTGATTTATTGCAAAATCAATTTGGTTACAACTTTACTTCCAGAAGTGGTCCTGTTCACTGGCCCCCTCGTTCGTGCGACTTAACGCCTCTGGAACCAGCAACTCTTGAAGTATTGGAAGACAATATTCAAGCCACCATTGAAGCCATACAATTAGATTTATTAGAAAAAGTAGTAAAAAATTCGGCTGATCGAATGGACCATGTAACTCGTAGCCGCGGCGGACATATGCCGGAAATCATATTTAAAAAATAAATTCCATGAAATTGTCTACCAGATTACAATTAAAAAGATTCATTCCAACAATATTTCTGTCTTGTATTATCATTTAAAGTTCTCAAGTTCTTAAAAAAAACCCGTTATATGACAAAGTAATATACGACCCAAGAAAAGGTTCGCATATGCAAGCAAGTGCTTTAAGATAAATATTTAATTTAGGACTAGACTACAATTTAAATTATGCGAAATGAATCTACAGTGCGTGGCTTTCGATAGTGTAAGTAAGGTACAGACTTTGTTTCTGTGTGGGTTTCGCCGTGGATCCAGGTGCGATGCAGCGGTTATCTGCTGATGATGACAACTTAATTGTCGAAGCACGTATACGGAATACGAAAATGTGATTGACGATGACGTTTTTTCAAGAACATTTTTCCCAGATGAGATTCTAGTTCCATGTCTTGGTTATGATTAATTCGAGTTAAAAAATATAATTATATACAGAATGATCAATTTAATATCACTCACTAATCAATTATTGCAAATACGTAAATCGTACTTTTAAGTGTTTATTTCAAAGGCGTTAAATTCAATTTAAAAATTGACCTGTCGAAGCAATTTTCATAAAAATAACATCGAAATAATTTTATTCCGTAAATACTATCCAAACTATATGGAATTTTAGATAATCGTTTTTATTAAATGACATTAATCAGAGTTACATTTGATAATTAGGAAAAGTGAATTGATTCAGGACATACTTAAAAATTTCATGGCCAACTCTGGGGCGTTTTGTTTTTGACTTGCGATACAATAGATTATCAAAGATTTGCGTTGAAATTATTTCGGAATATATCCATAAATACAAAGTAGAAGTTTTTGGCTTTGTTCCCATTCAATACGAGCAAGTATTTTTATTATATTCACGTGTTTTGGTGAAAATATGATAAATTAGTTGAAACGTTTAAAAGATTTATATGTCCTTTCACTTTCGCGGTTTAATTGTGGGTGAATAATGACCCGCGAGGGTTTGTTATTCTGTAAGTATTATAGAATTTTGTAGAATAAAGTACTTGGAATTGATCCAAATGTTATAAGTCAAGAGGATCTGCAATAATCAACGCCTTTTTCCTACGGCGAGTAATAAATGGTGTCGCTTTCAAACTGTCATCCGCCTTGTACACAACGGACACTTGTAACGGCTTGTTACGGTTGTTATGTAATTCTTTCGCGTGATATTTCTTTTTTTTTTGTTACAAACTGTTCTTTTACGTTCATATATGGGACGTTACTTCACGTGAAAAAAACTAGGAATTTATTAAAAAGTTTCGAATGTTTGTTGGTGTTTAATCGCATTTAATTTTTTGCAAAATAAATGCGTTTATTTCAAGAGAATTTTATACCAAAAAAAAAATTGAAAGTGAATAGAATCACTATCTCACTATATGCTGATGATCAATAAAGATACAAAGGGTACTAGGAAAGTTTTGCAATATAACGCAACAATGAATCGTAGGAAACTGCTTGTTGCTGCATGTTGAGACATGTTCGTACGTGAACTGTAGCCGTTGCGCCATGTCGATGGGCTCAGTTATTCATTAGCAATAAGAGTGTAAGGTGCTTGCGATGGCATCGTGGTCACGAATTGAGATAAGGACAGTTTTGCGTTATAATTTCGTCCGTGGTTTAAACATGGACCAGTGCTTCGAAGAAAGGACTCTTGCACTAGGTGATGTTTGTCCATATCGCACAACGATGAAGAAACTTTGTTTTCTCTGGGTACCGCATAGACTGATTGAAGAGCAGATGACACGACGTGTGACTTGGTGCGGGAATATGCTAAAAAAGTTTAATAAAGGACAATCTCGGTATGTGAACAATATCGTGACGGGTGACGAGACTTGGCTGTACTATTACGATGTGCCTACCAAAGCTCAAAACAAAGTTTGGGTCATCGATGATGAGGACACACCCGTAGTTGTCAGAAAATCCCGATCTGTAAAGAAGAAAACGATAGCTGTATTTTTCAAATCGAGTGGAATTGTGGAACGCATCGTTTCGGACACATATACGACAGTCACAGCTAAGTAGTATACTGAACAGTGCCTGCCTAAAGTCAATGGATTTATGAAGAACCTGCGGCCAAAATCAAGAATGGACACCTGGTTCCTTCATCACGATAATGCTCCAGTTCACCGCGCTAAAGCCTACACCGAATATTTGACCACGGCAGGATTGAAACTTCTCGAGCACCCTTCCTACAGTCCAGATCTTGCTCCCTGTGACTTTGCACTGTTCCCGCATGTGAAAATGAAACTAAAAGGGAGGCGGTTTTTCAGTGATGAGGACCTTCTGCAGGCTTGAGACAACGGGTGTGATTTACTCCTTAGTGAAACTTGGCAGAACTGGTTTAAAGTTAGGCTCCGGAGAATGGAGAGGTGTATTGAGTGAAGAGGAAATTACTTTGAAGAAATTAAATAAACAAAGCTGTATTGCAAAACTTTCTTAGTATCCTTTGTATGGTTTAATTTCAAATTATTTTATATTAAAGTAGAATGATAATATTGGTCTACAAATTTCAATTGTTTTTAATCGTTGGAAATATAGTAGGCATATTTTTAAAGTTACTTTTTTATGATAATTTTAAATGTGCTAAACCTTTTTGTCATCACGCAACAAATTTCTAATTCTCTAATTTATGTTATTGGAACAGCTGCTTTTTGAGAAATATAAAACGACGGCATTAGATAGGATTCAAATCTTTTATTACTGTAAAAATATGTCAATTTATTCTTTTATTTTTGTGTTATCGATCATTAATAAAAATAAAACACCCAACTCATACCAACGAAGTTTTGAGGAGTTTTTCCTTCTTTTTATTTTATTTTATTGCTTTTTTAATTAACCTACAATACCATCGATTTCATGTAATTGATAAATGCATTTTATTAATATTTATAAGTATGTACATTTGTGTTTTGGTAAATTGTCAATTTACAAATACACAAATGTTTTGAACTAACAAAATTGCGTGATGTTTCTGCGCGTCTATACTTGCGGTTATGTGTTCGAAAATAGCAGCCATAAATTAATATTTATAAATAAAATTTACAACGGACAATTCTGATGCATCTATATTGGAATTATTTAAAATCCTCGAATATGCATATATCATTTTCGGTAAAGTACCGAATATGAGGGGGAATTACTGAGTTTTCTAGTCATGCGCTGTTATTTACTTGTGCATTAAAATAACAGTACCATAGCTGGCGGTACTAAACGCAGGTGTATAAAGTACTGTCTATTGCAGAATAATTCTACAATTTCTAAATCATCCATTTCTGTCGTGATATGGGCCGAGCAAAACAGTGTTCGTTGGAAAGAAGAGCAATTATACTCAATCTACTTAATAAAAGTAAAAGCTACAAGTTTTTATAAAATACGCTCTCATGTTTTACGAAAATGATTGCAAACACTAAGAACTGGAGAAAAGTGAAAGAAAATCGTAGTGGAAAAAGGAAACTAGTCCTAGACAAGACACTTTGTAATTTGTGCAAAGAAGACACCGTTCATAAGTTCAACTGTAATTAAAAGTGAGTTACACCTTTGTATAAGCACCTTTACTATTAGATGAACATTGATTTATGGAAAATTGCGTGCAAGAAGGTCATTATTAAATAAAAGGCAAATATAAAGTAGATTGTCGCTTGCTCATGAACACGTACAATAGGACGAAAAAAAGTGTATTTATTGCTAAACCGCAAAATATTGACGATTTGTGAAGAATATGCCAAGCCCAATGGCTTGACATAATCTCAGCAGAGACATGTAGGCAACTGGTGAACTCGTTGTCCCACAGGTGTCAAGAGCTGATAAACAATAAATGCGCAGCAACATAGTATTAAGTGTTTCAATCCAATTAACTCAGTAAAAATGACATTTGGTTAGTATTTTAGCAAGATTGCAATTTTAATGCATAATTATTTTGTTAGTCCTAGAATATAAACAGTTTTATTTTCTCTTTGGTATCAAGAAACCCATATGTTTATTGTTATAGTTATATAACAGGTTGAAATAAAGAGTTCAGTAAATTTGAATTTCTTTTATTTAACGTATAAATTGTTATTTCTGCAAATTTAAGACCACTACTATTTTCGTGTACATGACTGTATATACGGAACTGATGGAACTAACGTTATGTACATTTGGTAAAGGTCTAATCTGCAAGCATGCGTTTTTTCTTTTTTTTTCTTTCTTCCTGTATCTATGTTCGCGTCAAACGTATGCAAGAATGCTTATATATACATACGTGTGTTTGTAAATTCACGTTGATATATTTTGAATTATTACATGAAATTGAAGGTTAAAATTCGTGGGAATTTTCGTTGGAAAAGTTTTCGATTGCGATTTTCTATCCGGAAACTACCCAGGAGTTTCGGACATACTCCAGAAGCCCGTGCATATGATTTTCCGCTGAGAGTTCGTTTTTTCTCTGTTTTTGGATGATTCCGTAGTTTGAGACAGACATATATCAGAAAATGAAAGAGATACGAGTCCAAGTTCAGAGTCAATTATACTCTGATAATAAATTACGTACTTTTAAATCTTAACTATATATTTTAAAACTATCATGCCCAACAAAAGATAAAGATTACGAAAAATTCGTACGCGGTAGAAAAGAACTGATTGAAAATTTGGATTCAGCACACCAAAATACATAGGAAACAGGTTGAACTTTAAAAAACTTTTTAAAAGATATTTATTGGTTGGCCTGTGTAATCATTCATATCTGTTAATTAAAAACAAAAATTAAAATATCGGAGAATCTATAACTCGTTAGTAATGGTTATAAACTTAAGCAGCAAGACAGATACGTGACACGAGATGGCGATAAAAGTAACAAAGAATAATAAAATGAAAATCGACCACGATGTCCACAAATTAAAATTGTGCGTGTTACAATTGTTTTAAATATTATTTCATTTTGGTTTGTTATATTCAATTTCGATGGTGCGCACGTCTTTACTTTTGGACGTACACAAATCCATTTACTTGTTATATCTACGAGGATAGTTTGACAAGTAGTGAGAATGACACATAGGTGGGGCTCTAATTGATAAAACAAATGCACTGTAATTTAGGTCTCCTATTTATATGTTTACATTCCGATATTTAGATAAATCGGTTGATTAGTTTATTTTTGACAGCTGATTGAAAAAGAAGCAACACGTCGTTTTGTTAAAATGGAAAAAGTAGAGTATCGTGCGGTGATTAAATACTTCGTAATTAAGGGTATGAAAGCTACCGAAATAAAAGATGAGTTACGGGAAACATTAGGTGAATTTGCTCCATCATCCGCCACAATAAGTAGATGTATAAATGAATTTAAACGTGGTAGAACAAGCTGTGTTGATGAAGCGCGCTCTGGAGCATCCAAAATCGTGACTTCCAAGGAAATGATTATAAAAATCCATAATATTATTACGCAAGATCGACGACTCAAAATGAGAGAGATAGCAGATATGGTAAACATTTCAACAGAACGCGTACACCTCATTTTAACGAAGGAATTCGGTCTTTCCAAGCTTTCGGCAAGATGGGTGCCGCGATTGCTTACGACTGATCAAAAGTTCACTCGTTTGCGCATTTCCAATGAGTGTTTGGATCTTTATAAGCGGAATCCGGTTGATTTTTGTAGGCGATTTGTTACTTGCAATGAAACTTGGATGCACTACAGTACACCCGAAACTAAACAACAGTCGAAACAATGGTTAGAACGTGATTCTGAACCTCCAAAGAAAGCGAAAACCACTTTATCGGCAAAAAAGGTGATGGCATTAAGTTTTTGGGATTCAAAGGACATTTTGCTCATTGATTATCTTCAGAAAGGTGCCACAATAAACGGACAATATTATGCAGAACTTCTACAAAAATTAAATGTTGAGATTCGTGCTAAACGCTCCCTCGCATACCAGCACAGTTGCGATGTCCAAAATTCACGAGTTGCATTTCCAATTAGTACCGCATGCGCTTTATTCGCCGGATCTAGCGCCTTCCGACTTCCACCTTTTTCCAAAATTGAAAACGGCACTAGGTGGAAAGAAATTTTCGTCTAACGACGAGCTTATCATCTTCGTAAATGAGTATTTTGCAAGCCATCTGGAATCGCATTTTAGAGATGGCATAAGAGCATTGGAGCACCATCGGAATAAATGTATTGCTCTTTTAGGAGAATATATTGAAAAATAAAATCTTTTTTGTATTTAAAAAATTCGTTTTTCTTTTCCATTCTCACTTCTTGCTAAACCACACTCGTAGATCTAATCAATTTATATATAATACATTTGTATTGAGATTAGAAAAGGACAAATAAAAGTCGGAAACATTTAACGACGCTTTTAAATTTTGCAATAAAACATTATAAATTCATCAATTATCCAAGTAAATGGCCAAAAAAAAAAACGGAAGAAAGAAAGGAAATTACTGTTTTTTCATAAAATGGAATAAATTTTCGACTTTGAGTTCACAATGTCATCGAAAAATTTCATTTAAATTCAAATTAAAATGAAAATAGTATATTTAATGGGATATAACTTTTATATTATATCCGTGTAAAATATTGCTGTGAAGATTTTATATTCCGATGGTATAACAAAGTGAAGGAAGTTTGAAATATTGATTTTTATTTTGGAACTACGCCCATAAATCTCATCGTTATGAGAGTAGCTTGATTGTCAGGATCATGGCGCGTTGGGGATGACGATGAGCCATCGAAAGTATAAAAAAATGGCATATACTACACGCAGTGTGTGGACGGAAAAAAACATGTGTACAATTTGAATGGTTGAATTTACATGTTTCAAGTCTGGTGTTTGGAGCGGCACATGTCGCTGTTCACAACAAATAAATTGAATCCGGTTAAATGAAAAACAACATTTCGTTTTCAAATTTTGTTTCTCTTAATGTACAAATTGTAATTAATTGAATTTTTTTAGTGGAAACGCGATCATATTTAGTGTAATTAAATGTTTGTTAAGAGTCCTAAGTTAATATCATGTAGTTGCAAATAATACAAATAGCAATATTTATTTCGTTTCAATTGTATAATACCTAAATTATTAGAAATTATTTTGATTATTCCTGAAGATGTTATGAATAAAATTAGATAAATATTGAGCATTTGAACGAATAAGCTTTTTCTCTAACATACCGAATGCGCACACAATATGTTTCTTCCCATACACGGTCACTTTTTTAAAACGAGGTTAATAAATGAAACACATAATTTGCATTCACTTTCGAAAACTTTTTATTGGTAATTGAAGTATAAGTTATGACATTTATATGCGAAAAATAATATCTGCCAAATGGCCTCCTCTTGCAGCCCCACAGACGTCCACTCTTTTGATAAAATTTTCAATGACATTTTGACATAATTGAGTCTCTATCTCACCAATGACACGAATAATTTCATCTTTCAAAGCAGGAATTGATTGTGGATTGTTTTTATAAACCTGACTTTTCACATAACCCCAAAGAATATAGTCTAACGGTGTCAAATCACATGATTTTAGTGGCCAATTAACATCACTGTTTCTTGAGATTACACGTCCAGGAAATTTTTCTTTCAATAAATCAATTGATTCGTACGCAAAGTGAGGTGTAGCGCCATCCTGTTGAAACCACGTATCCTCTAGATCAATACTCATTAATTCAGCCCACAAAAATTCGGTTATCATCCGACGATATCGATCACCATTGACAGTTACAGCAGCTTTTTCAAAGCAGTAAGGTCCAATTATACCACCTGACCATAATTCATACCAAACAGTAACTCGTTTAGGATGCATAGGTTTCTCATGAATAATTCATGGATTTTCCTCACCCCAGAGACGGCAATTTTGTTTATTAATATAGCCACCAAATTCCAAATGTGCCTCATCGGAAAAATCAGCTGGTTGTTCATTGATGAAATTGACAAATGAACGACGTTTTAAGCGATCTATTGGCTTCAGTTCCTGTGTTATTTGAACCTTATATGACTTTAGAACTAAATCCTTGTGTCAAACACGCCATGTTGTTGATCCATTAAGTCCAAGTTATTATGAACGTCGTCTAATGGACATTTCAGGATCTTCAGCAATACTTTCACGAACCAAACCAATATTTTCTTGTGAACGATCACTACAACCGTATTTTTCACTTTTTTGATCCTCCACGGAACCGGTCTCTTAAAATTTTTTAATAATTCGACCAATAGTGCTTTTAAATGGACGATTATGTAAACCATAAAATTCACGTAGTTTTCTAAAAACTCTTCTCACAGAACGCTGATTTTCATAAAATAATTCAACAATTTGAACGCGTTCTTGTACCGTGTACGAAGCTATTTTTATAAATGTCATACATCACACTTTTTAAATGCTCACATAGCCAGTGCGCCATCTATATTTTATTTATTCTTTAAAAAAACGCACAATTTGAAACACACTTTATAAACAAAAGCTTAAAATTCATTTATTCTATTCGAAGTAGTAGTCTTCGGCTTCAATACAACCTTTGCACGATCAATTAACATATCGAATGAATTTTTAAGATAATCTTTAGAGATTTCCTTCAAGATCGCTATCAGTGTCTTTTTAATGACTTCGACGTCGGCATAATGCTGTCTTTTCATCGGCAAATGTAGTTTGGAGAATAGACAGAAGTCACAGGGGGCCAAATCCGGTGAATACGATGAATGATTGATGGTTAAAATGCCATTTGTAGTTAGAAAATCAGTGATAAGCGTCGAGCGATAAAATGGTGCATTATCCTTTAACAAACGCCAGTTACCCATTTCACGATATTGAGGGCGCGTACGTCGAATACACGTAAAAGGCTCTTCACGATACCAAAATAATATACAGTATTGGCTGTTTGACTAGTTGCTACACACTCTTTGTGCGCTATGCCTATCATAAAAACAAATCAACACTATCTTTACTTTTCACTTCTCCAAACGCTTTTTTTTCTGTCTTTCTTCGCTTGGATGTTTCCATTCAGAGCTTAGTCTCTGGATCATATTGAAATCACTACATCTCATCGCCAGTTACAATAGAATACTTGAAATTTTCATCCATTTTTGAGTCTTTAATCAAATTTGTACAATGTTGAATTCAGATAGCTTGTGTGGTACAAGGTGCCAACGGTAATACTATTACGATGAACGGTGACTGCTATAGAGCCATGCTGACAGAATTTTTCTTACCGGAAGTTGACGATCTGTATTCGGAGGACATGTGATTCCAACAGGACGGGACCACACGTCATACTGCACGCGACACAATGCGTATTTTGAAGGATGCCTTCCCGGCGCGCGTCATCTTGCGTTTCGGTGGTTTGACTTGGCCAGCCAGATCTCCCGATTCGACAGCCCCGCAATTCTTCCTCTGGGGATATTTGGTGTACGAGAAAAGCCCCGCATCTTGAAAGAGTTAAAGAACAACATTCGAGTGGAAATTGACAACGTGATACCACAAATGTTGGGCATTGTTGTGCAAAATGTAATCGAAAGAATTCAAATTTGCATGAACGTTGGCGGCAGTCACTTGTCGGATATAATTATCCACGATTAATTGAAACAAAATTTATAAGTGCGAATAAACATAATCAGTTAAAAACCGAGTTTTTATTTTAAACAAAAGTTATAGCGAAAGAATATCAGATGATGCTTTTTGCCCCACTCCGTATTTTCATCATTTGAGAACGCGGAAAAGAAAAACTAAACGCATACATACTTATGACATTTGGATGCAGGATAACATAACTTGGATTATACAATATATACGATCTATGGTTTTATTGCAGTACTAGTTTGATGTGCAGTGTATCATGAAGTTGCGATTTTTCTTTGTGTCTTTTGTTTCCATCTGGTAACATTCTTGACCTAGTGATTAGATTTTTTTCTAATGCGTGTAGTTGGGTGTGGTGTGACTTTTTACGCGAAATATCACCACCACGTTACAGTATTGGTCTAGAGCAGCAATAAGAATTCCAGAAAGCTATTGTAGTCAAAATCGAATAATAATTTTCTACAGTATCTCTGTTGAAATATTAAAACAATAATATATTTAATTTTTGAAGATTATCCATTGCTTTTTAAATTTACTTGGTAGATAGTAAGAATAATTATTTCTTTTTTATATCGAAAATATATTTACACCAAGATTTAGAGTATAAAAAAAATAAAAATAATTAATAATATTTATTGCGATACTAAAAACATACATTTTTTCCATAGTCAATTTACAGTTAATCCACAAAAAAAGGCTTATGAACACCAAACAAAAATTACACAGAAAAATTGAATGAAATGAACGATTATTCAATTGAAAGTATGGCAATAACTTGATTTCCGATGGTTAGTCAATGCCCAATGGATCATGTTGCAATTTTGCAGAATTCGTCCCAGAATCCATATGCTCTGTGATTTATTGTTAACAGCAAAGCGTACAGATTCTAAAACAAATTATGTGCCAGGTTTTACTTTACTGTTGTGAGCGGGTACTTAACTTGATCTGTAAAAAATGTAAAATATACATTAGTCCAAGGTTCATTAATAGATTTATAAACGTAGACAAAAAAGTATAATTTGATTAAATCATATGATTTACTATAATGAAATACCTTAGGAGAAATGAACTTTAATTATGAAGTTAAATTTTTCTTGTTCGTAATTGATATGAAAAGAATATTA
Organism: Dermolepida albohirtum; assembly: GCA_031893035.1. Classification (NCBI taxonomy): domain Eukaryota; kingdom Metazoa; phylum Arthropoda; class Insecta; order Coleoptera; family Scarabaeidae; genus Dermolepida; species Dermolepida albohirtum. The sequence goes on along the minus strand of JAVIWB010002198.1, from coordinate 96,245 downwards.
AATTATTATTTGTTTAATAAAATAGTAAAAATTGGTTAAAGAAATAAAAAAGGAAGTACTTAATTCTTTATCTAGGATTTTTTTGACAAATAAATCATTGTTTCGCTTTTGGAAGATTGTTATCATAGATAATCACAAAGTTTTAAAAAAGACGACTGTTTCAATATTCGCATTTAAGCAACTGTTACCACTATCTCTATCTTTGCAAAAGTATTTGAAACGTTAACTTACAAGTATATATGTTATCTTACGACACTAAACCACATTTTTCTATGGATACTGATCCCTCAGGAAATAATTTGGTTACAGATGTTGGTGGTCAATTGAATGTTATGTACACAGACCTTTCCATGAATTCGACTTGATTGATCATCACATTTTATTAGAGAAGTTAAGTATCTTTGATATTAAGTAAATGGCTGTCAGGCTCATCTTATATTATCTATTTGTGAATTATATTTACTATAATAGGTTTAAATTTTGTCTTTTCTGTTGCACTTTTGGAGAACCGCAGTGGTCGAACTTGATCCACTTTTTTTTAATGTTTTTGCCAGTGACCTTATTAAATTTATTATATCTGTTGGCATATGTTAATACAAGAAACGTATGTTACTTGGCAAATATATAATATTTTCTTTATAATATTTCTAAATCGTTTCCTTAATTTAAATATGACTCGATCTTAAATACAAAATTATTATTAAAGCCAACGTTTGTGAGTTACGAATATTCTAACGAGAAATCTTTTTGTTTATAATTACATACAAATACATAATTAAACGCTCCAAGATGGGAAATTAAAAACATCTACTGTTTTTCCATCGTTATTACTATCTACAAAAATTAAATAAAAATTGACCTTCAGTAAATAAAAATTCCATATATGTGTGTAAATATAACAATTATATAGTCAACATGATCAATATATTTCTGAATTTCTACGAATGAGATACGTTGACTATCACTACATATTTATGAGGATAATTTTGATGGAGCCTGTGGTTGATTCACTTGATCACTGAAGGTTGATATATAACCCCTTGCCACATTAATTTTCGTATTCTGTATACGTATTTCGACAACTAAGTTGTCATCATCAGCAGATAATTAAAAAGTGTCACACCTGGAAAACTATGGCGAAAAATACCCGTACGAAAACAAACTCAGTACGTGTGTACATTCTGGTTCTCAACGGTACGGATCGCGTAAGGAGTTTGTTTTCGTACGTGTATTTTTCGCCGTAGTTTTCCAGGTGCAGCACTGTTTAATTATCTGCTGATGATGACAACTTAGTTGTCGAAATACGTATACAGAATACGAAAATTAATGTGGCAAGGGGTTATATATCAACCTTCGGTGATCAAACATACTTATGAAAAAAATTCTGAGATTTAGATTTCATAAACAAGTAAAAGCATACCTATAATTATAGATAAATATAATTAAGTATTTTACGAAGTTAAATTAATAAAAACTAGCATTTATTTCTATTCCATCGTTATTACTATCTACAGAAATTAAAAATTCAAAAATTTCTGCATTGGACCACGACTCGAACCTGTATCTACCGTTTTCTAGACGGTTTAAGCAATTAAGTCACCTAGCAGTACAGTTTCGGGTCTCTTAATAATGCCATAAGTTACACTGTGGAGCACATCTAATTGTTATACCGCGCAGTCAGATTTCGATGCTTACAATTATATATAAATGTATAGTCAAGCGCTTCATGGTGGGCAATTAATGAAAATTAACATTTACTGCTATTCCTTCCTCATTATTAATTAAAGAAGGGAAATTTTAATGGGGACAGTGGGTGATTGAATAAATCAAGAAAAGATAAGTAAAATTCTTTCAACATTCTTTCATATTCTATATACGCATTTCGACACCTAAGTTGTCATACTCAGGATATAATTAATCATAGTATCGCACCTAAATTCGCGATAAAACTCCCACAGATTTATACCGGACAAACATATATTTGGTACACGCTTAATGTGGCGCCAACAGAATTACTGCAGTCTACATGTATATAACATATTCCCTGTTACAATCGTGTACATAGCTTGTTCTGTAATTAGCGTCTATTTCTAATGAAATAAAAGGTAAATCAAATTGAAATAAGTGCTCAGGTGAATCACTTGAAACGATGACCAAAAGAAATTTTGAAAAATCTGCAGTGAAAATCATGGAATATCTGAAATTCAAAGTATGTTCTGCATCTACTGGAGGATGATTGAGAATTGCACTGGATCCAGGATTACAAAAATAAAATTAGGGAAGCTCGAAGAGACGAAAATCTTTTAAGAACGTGTAAATAGTGATGAGATATGATGTTTTCTTGCTACTTAGAAACCAAGACAAGTTCCGAAGATTGATCGATCGCCAGAAAGAAATCTAAGGAATCTCGATTGGAGATGTCCATCCAGTTCGACCATAGCAATACTTAATACTTTTTATGAATCCAATATTGTCTTAATGTGTCTTGGTCAGTGTGTGTTTGGCTTTTGAAAGTTAGCATCTGGTACGAATTTGTTTCTGTGCGAGCTTTACCGCGGATTCAGATGCGACACTGTGATAAGTTACATGCTGATGATAACAACTTAATTGTTGAAATGCGTATACAGGATATGAACATTATTGTGGAAAGACGTTTTATATATCTTTTTTGATTGGTTGGCTTAGTATGTACACTATTCGCTTCGCATAAAAGTGGAATTTTGTAATATAATTTCGTAATATAAATGCTGTGAGTAGTTGCTTTAAAATTTCAGTAAATGATATATACAGGTTGGTAGAAAAGTTTTGAAACCAAAAATGAAACAATGTGAATTTTTAAATGAAATTAGTTTTCTTATTCAATGTAATCTTCCTCGACTTCAGTACATTTATTCCAATGATCCTTCAATAATTTTATACCATCTCTGTAATGATTTTCTAGAAGCTCTGCAAAATACTGTTCCACGGCTGAAATAGCTTCTTCATTCGATGAAAAACGAATTGTTTCAAGTTTCTGAAGAGGTAGTAATCACTCGGAGTCAAATCTGGTGAATACGGTGATCGTTCAAGCAATTTGTACTTTAATTCATTCAATCTAGCCATCGTCAAAACACTTTTGTGTGAAGGCGCATTGTCTTGATGAAAAATTATTTTTTTTTCGCTAAACCAGGTCTTTTTTCACGAATTTTTGCATCCAGTTAATCTAAAAGGTTACAATAATACTCTGAGTTAATTGTTTTATCTTTTTCAAGATAATCAATCAATAAAATTCCTTTTGCATCTCAAAACACTGATGCCATAACCTTTTCTGCCGATCGTCCTGACTTCACCTCTTTTGGAGTTGAACAACCAACCGTAGTCCACTGTAATCGTTCTTGTTTCAATTTACGATCATGGTGGTAGATCCAAGTCTCATCCATAGTTACAAAACGACGCAAGAAATCGGTTTTATTCCGCTTGAAACGCACCAAGTTACGCTGAGAAATTTGTTTTCGATCCAGCTTTTGTTGAATTGTTAACGAATGCGGCACTAACTTTCCAAACAGCTTTTTCATATGTAATTCTTCATGTAAAATATAGAGTACTCGTTCGTCTGAGATGCCTATGGTATTAGAAATTTCACGCTTAGTCAAATTCGGATCTTCACTAACCATATTATGTATTTGCTCAATGATTTCTGCTGTTGTTGCAGTTTTTGATCGTCCACTACGTGGTTCATCTTCAACGCTTGTACGACCACATTTAAACTCTAAAACCCATCGATGTACTGTTGGAAATGAAGGAGCACATTCCTTTAACACGTTCACCATTTTTGTATGAATCTCTGTTGCTGATAAACCTTCCAAAACAAAGAATTTTATTACAGCGATATATTCAGTTTTTTCCATTGTTAATAAATACACCGACACGTCTAATTCAAATGGATTGCTAACAATGAATGAATTGACAGATCGAGATAAAATTTTTAGTGTGTTCATATGACACATGAAATATTTAAATGGCGTATGAATTTTAATTCCTCTACTGCTTAATAGGTGTCGCTTTCAAAACTTTTCTACCAACCTGTAAAATTAGTACAGCGAACATTTTAAATAAGAAGCGTTTATTTATGTAAAGATGTTTCTTATGCTAGGTTACAAACTCCAAAAAAAAGTCGTATAAATTTCGAGTTTATTAGATTCCTCAGATAGGTCAGATTTATGGTAATCGCGAAGAATTTAATTAATTAATAAGCACGTCTTTCGCTTTTTAAAAATGCTTTCAGAAACAACTTGATTTATCTTACGACTAAATACTTAAGAAAATTAAAACATCGTCAACTGTCGCTGTCCCAATAACTACATATTGAATTGCAAAAACTTTCCTTCAAAATCGATGAAGGCGCTTTGAATTAAATGAGATTCCTTATATTTCTTCTTTTTCAATTATCATTTTCCCCGAGGAATAATAAAAAATTCCGCGGTGTCATCTTCTCGTCTTTTCCCCGGAGATGGGGAAAAACAGGCTCTTATTTCTACATATATGCCGATGAAAACTTACATTGGAATTTAAAATACCCAAGACCGTCGTATCACATTTCAGAATCCGATGGTTATTACTTATGCCCGCATATTTTCGCCGGAAATAAATAAATGAAATATATTCCTCGAATAAAATAACGATGAATTGTATATTTTTACTTCCACTTATTCGTACTCTCTAAATTGTATTTCTGTATAAATTAAATAATATTGTAGTTTCGTATATTCATGGAATGGAAATACTTAAGTGCTTTTGGTTGAAAGTTGAAGCTATGTATGAAATACGATAGCGCTAAAAGATTCTTGGAGAGAGGATGTTTTTTCAAATGATTCGATTTTGTAGCTGAGAAGTGCATTTGTGATCTTCAGTACAAATATTATAGAATATAACAGAGACTTAAAGTTTACGATACTTGCAAGTTTCTATTAATGTACGAAGAATTTTCTGTAAGGTCTAGGATTAGCATTATCAAAACTTTAATTATTAATTTTAAAGAACTCCACAACCACAATCGATTGAGACTGCAGGAGTCTGTATGAAGAAGGCGATATGCAACAACGGAAAATTTTTGTACAACAAGAGTTAAATAAAAATGTGATTTTAGCTGCTGCTGTTCACCTTGGTTATTAACAAAATAATAATGCAGGGAAGCTTTCGTTGAATGATCTGGCTCGTAGACTTTCGAGGTCGTTGTCTATACTTTCTTCATCTTGGCTTCCGGAATCGCGTCTTCATCAATAGTGGCACCGATGTTTTGTCACCACTTGTATGAGACATCTTCATGGCTGAAAACTATTCAGTTTACAGAGCGACCGTTGGGCCCTGAAAATGTCCTATACAAGTGGTGACGAAACGTCGGTACCAGTATTGACTAAGATGCGGTTCCAACCTGGAAGCCAATATGAAGAGAGTATTTCGTTAACTGCTTTATTGATTATAGAAATTTGGAGCTGATAGAAGTTGAAAAAATATATATATTATGAGATTTTATAAGAAGTTTTGTTAATAAAATGACGAGAAATCTATTGTTAATAATGTGTATGATCTCCACGAACGGCAATAAAGGTTTGACATCTCATCGGCATTGATTGAATCAGGACATCAAAAAATTCTTGTGGAATATTATTCCATTCGTCTGTCAGAGCAATTTGAACTTTCTGAATTATACACAGAGGTATATTTTTTGTTGCAACACGTCTTCCAAGGCATCCAAAGCATGTTCAATAGGATTACCATCAGGAGAATTTGCTGGCCAGTCCATTCTATTGACTTCCAATTGTTCAATCCAGTTGTTCACGATGTTTGCCCGATGTGGCTATAGACCATTGATTCTCAATTGTTCAATCTAGTTATAATAATATCACGACTGTTTCCCTTGCAGTTTCGGCTGCACTGAAACGCTATACAAGTTGAAACCTGTCAATGCGTTATGTTTCTTGCTTTAAACAAGAAGGAATAGACAGAAACAGAATAATTTATATTGCAATTATAACACCTTTAAGCGTTATAGTTGCAATATAAAAATATTTGTGTGCCTTATGTTACTTAATTATTTATTTTATTTTATTTTCTTATGTATCCTCTAATTGTTTTGAGCAGTGTAGTTGACATAATTTGAATAAAATATAAGATAAGAACAAAATATAGAGGAACCTTACAATACAACTTAGAACTTACTAAAAGATTAAGTTCTGATTTAATCTTCACCGCGTGTATATTGTCTTTCAAAAGATGAAGTAATCGTATATTAATAGCACATTATTGTGATTGATTACGAGATTCCACTTGGGTATACGACGAATTACTTAACATAAGCTTCACTGTTTACGTTTAATAATTCGTTATTACCAAGGGATGATATTTTATACAAGAGCTGACAGGGAAGATACACTCCCTCGAGTAGCAAAATTCTGTTATTCATGTATTCTAAAAGCTGCAAAAATATTTATTATATTTTGCGATTGGGTCATAAATAAGATTCACCTGTAACATTTTAGAAAGTAAAACGAAAATAAAAATTTCCAAAAATTCATCTACCTTTATTGTAAGGGGAACACGTTTCGACCTATGAATCACACTTATGATGTTACACCGGTACCCCACGAAAACCTTCGAAAAATTTTAAATGATATAATTTATCGTATCTTCAACGAAAGCTTGTATTGTTGTAACTATGTTGGGGGATTATTTGATTATTTCATCAACTTCACCAGCATTGTTTTCCATAAAGATGGTGTACAATATTGCTGAAAGTGTGGAAGTTATTAAAATTTCTGACTCTGTGCAATATGTTTGTGCCACGACAAAAGTTTTTAATCAAAGACATCCAAATATGGAGTATAAATACGTGCGAGAACTAGTTTAAAAATTTGTAGCAACTGGATCTGTAAGGAGCTGGAAAAGGCATGGTAATGAGGTGGTAGATGAAATGGTGAAGATAAAAGTAGTTGGAAATTTTATCATGGATCCAACCAGCTTTTTGCGTCAGGTTGCAGCACCCACTGGACTTCTTTATTCATCTGTATGCAAAGTCACAATGCTGCATAAATTTTACCAATACAAAATGAGTACAGTGCAGGAGAAAATGAAGCTGAAATTTATTAAATGAGAAAATTAATTTATCTAAGTTATTGTAACTTACTATAAATAAATTTTTGTTATATCTACAATTTCTTTAAAAGAATTGTGTTTGATATTACAAAATGGCATTATATTGTTAAATAGTTAACACATCTTTGAGAAGTGGGGTTATAAATAATGTTAATCCTAGACATAGGGTTATAATAATGTCGTTTCATCTCAAACCAAAACGTAGTACCAAAAAATGCAGGTATACAGATGAGACAACTCAGAACAATCAATTTTGTAATGAATTAAGTTAAGACATGAATTGTAGCCTACCTTAAAGAGAATTTATTGCAAACTTTAAGAGGCAATAGTGAAATCCTCTCGGATAATAAATTCGCTCAGTCCTAATGGCAAAGAATTTTAGGAATTTTCCTCATAACGTTCCTGATGCTTAAGTTGTTCGTTTCTAAGGATAAATCTGCAACCACGAACCAAAAAGCTAGGAATGCCATCAGGACCAGATGCCGTTTTATTTTGAAATTGCTTTAATGCTTCGTGGACTGCGGTATCATTAACCCTATATATTGTAAGAGTAAAGTTAGTATCTCGACAATTAATGTTATCATTATTTGCTGAATAAACACTGGCAAAATAATCAGCGAAGCCATCGACGATGGCTTGCGAAGTGTCGAAAGTATCATCACCGCAAGTCAACAGTCCTTTTTTACTTTGAATGAAGGACCAAAATTTTCCAAGTCCATCCCTGATAGATGTTCAATTTTGGTTAAATAAAAAAGTTCATATTTTGGCATGGTGTTTAAATTTTTATACCACCAGGATTGAGCCAAAAGAATTAGATAAATTTTGAAAATAAAATCGTACTTAGAACCTTCGAAAATATCAGTTTGCGCGCATTTATTAACGTACGACAGTTTTAGAAAAAAACAGTTTTTACGTGTACATGAAAAAACTTGTTTTTCTTAAAATAAAAAGTTTTAAGTTTAGTCTTTGTACTATGTAAAATAGTAGCTCTGAAGTAGCAGAATAAATGCTCGTTACTTTTTATTCTAAAATCATTCGAAATTTAGAGAAAATCCACCTTTCTTGCTATCGAAAGGTCATATTTTAAAATGGTTTTCACGAGTTAACTCTTACTTTTTATATTAAAATCATTCAAATTTTAGAGATATCTATTCATGGAATCTAAAGTTCATATTTTGACATGTTATTTAAGGTTTTTATACCGTCACGATTAAGTCAGAACAGAGATAAATTTTGACGGTGAGATAAATTGTTCTTACAACCTTTGAAAATGTCAAGTTCGCCAGCATTTGTGAATGTTCAATAACTTGGGAAAAAACAATCTTTGCGCACACATTTCTTTTGGCAAAACTGCTTTTTTTCAAATAAAAGGTTTGTAGTTTACTCTCCGTAGTACGTAAAACACAGTTTGGGGCTAGTAGAATACAAATTTACTATTTTTTACAGCAAAGTTATCCGAGTTTTCATAAACTGATAAGTTGACATACTTTATTGTACGTGTCTATAGTGCACGCTTGGTATTTTCTCTATTTAATGGATAGGCAAAGAATTTTTTCGTTCGAACCGGAATTAACGTTTAATATTTTCTTTGTCATTATGACAATGCTTTTACCACGTAATTTCAAAGTACACAATTTTATTTCTGGCACGATTTATGTGTTAGCCACTTAGAGAATACATATTGCCCTTTCTTACGTTTGTTCTGGATATGATGATGTTCCACCCGTTCAGACGAGGTAGTTGTGCAAACATTTCAGGCAGCACATGATATCGTTTTTTGGGGTTAATCTCTTCTTTTGTTTGTCTTTCATTCATGCGCCTACGTGTCTAAAAACATAAACAAGGTATTTTTGTCGGCAGGACATTAGCGAAATATTAATTCGGGGTTACGTACTTAAAATAAACTTCGTCTGTGTTATTTAAAAATAAATACTCAATAATGAATTTTTTATTACGATAGCCGGTTAATTGAGTTGAAAGTATTTAGAAGATTAAGAGTTCGAAATGAAAATAGATTCTATCTTAAATAGTAGAGACGTTCAATACAGAATAGCGCTAATATCACCAAAACTTTAATAACTTTCTATGGGGATGACTCAGTAAATTTTTAGATGCGTCTCTATGAATAAATTCACGACAGAATTTGTAGTAAATATGCCCGAAGAAGTCTGTTCAATGTTAATACACCGTTTACATCGATTATTCCACTTTCTAAATGAATTCAATCGAGAACTCCGCAGATAGACCCTCAAGAAATGTTGTAATTTCAGAATTAGTTTCTTCTTCAGTTGGAATTCTTCTATCCCGTATATATTTTTTAAATTAAAAAAGAGACAGAAGACATACGCAAGTGTTCCAACACAATATAAGAGTGCATTATGTATTTGCAGAGCTTCAAAGACTTCTGGAAGGCACTTCTTATTTGTCACATACCATTGAACATTTGCTTTCTTCTATTATTTAAGTTTACTAAACCTGTATTGCTAAAATATAATGCCCACATAAAATTCTTTTATCAAACGTTATTTTTTTGGCCATCCTTGACGTTGGGTCATCTTTATGTATCAACATTTATTAGAAAACGATGCTGGAAATGACTTTGATGTATAATGTGAGGGTAGTAAATTTTGTGAAAATTTAAAATACCTTCACTTGTAAAAATACACTCATCGGTAAATAACATCCTTAATGCAAAGTACGGTTGTCGTGTAAATTTTCGACGGAACCATCTATAAAAGCTAATTACTACCGTGCGATAGGCTTCCGCAAGTTCTTGAAAACGTATCACGTGGTAGAATTGTGATAAATTTTTTCGAAGTATGTTGCGGATTGTTGTCTGTAAAACGCCTATCCTCCCAATTTAGTATGTGGCATTTCACAGTCACGGTCTTCGTGATTTCAGTGTAACGTGCCGCGGTCTCTCAATCTGTACATCGTTGGTAAGATTAAATGATTGGTTATGATTTTATAAATACGTCTACTAGCGTTGACATTTCCACCTGTTTCATCATATAGTAAGACGACATCTATTAACTCGTACAACTTCTACTACTACGCTTTAGTGGGAGTAGTGCTGCAGTTATAAAGGAATACTAAATTTACCAGAGTCGAATCAAGCCACGCGTAATTATTAAACAATTTTCTTCTTTGACCTCGTTCGAGACTGAGATTTTGTGTATTGTATTAATATTAAATTACAGTTGTAATTTATTCCTTTGCATCTACTATCCTACGTGGTTTTTTACGGCCGCACATGGGCTTCATGACTTCGGTGCAATGTACCGCGATCTCTCAATCTGCACACCGTTTGTAAGATTAAATCACTTGACGGACATCTTCGGTTCGAAAACCTCCCTACATAAACACTGACTCTAATATTTACACCTACTTTAACGTATAGAAAGAAGATATCTGTTACTTCGTGATTTGAGTAATCCATGCTTCACGGGAATTGATAACAATCTATCTTCTAACTTACAGTATGTATCATCACATCTTCGATACCCATCGCTACGCTTCAGTAGGTTTTAAGTAGGCTTCAGAGTAAATAATTTTCTTCTTTGAACTCGTTCGAGATTGAGGTATCGTGCATTAGCATCATATGCTTAATGTTATTTCAGCTTTTATATGTTAAAGTACAAAGAGTACTAAGGAAAGTTTTACAATACAGCTTTGTTTATTTAATTTTTTTCAAAGTAATTTCCTCTACACTCAATACACTTCTCCATCCTCCGAAACCAATCTTTAAAACCAGTTCTGTCAAGTTTCATTAGGGAGTAAAGCACACTCGTTGTCCCAAGCCGGCAGAAGGTCCTCATCACTGGAAAACCGCTTCCCTTTTAGCTTCATTTTCACATGCGGGAACAGTGCAAAGTCGCAGGGAACAAGATCTGGTCTGTAGGGAGGGTGCTCGAAAAGTTTCAATCCTGTCGTGGTCAAATATTCGGTGCAGGCTATGGTGCGGCGAGCTGGAACATTATCGTGATGGAAGAACCAGGTATCAATTCTTGACTTTGGCCGCAGGTTCTTCATAGATCCAATGACTTTAGTATTCAGTATACCACTTAGCTGTGACTGTTTTCTGTGTGTCCAAAACGGCGCGTTCCACAATTCCATTCGATTTGAAAAATACAGCTATCATTTTCTTCTTTACAAAACGAGATTTTCTGACAACTACGGGCGTGTCCTCATCATCAAAGACCCAAACTTTGTTTTGAGCTTTGGCCGGCACATCGTTATAGTACAGCCAAGTCTCGTCACATGTCACGATGTTGTCAACATACCGAGATTGTCCCTTATTAAACTTTTTTAGCATCTCCCGGCACCAAGTCACACGTCGTGTCATCTGCTTTTCAGTCAGTCGATGCGGCACCCAGAGAGAACAAAGTTTCTTCACGTGCAAATGATCATGCAGAATCGAACGAATTGCTGGTGCATTTAGGCCTGAAGTACCCTCTATCTGTTGGTAGATCACTTGTTTGTCCTCGCCGAGCATTTTCCTCACATTAGTAACGTTTTCCTCCGTAACTGACGTTCGTGGCCTTCCCGGCCTCTCCGGTTAAATTTCCCATTTGGAATTCTTTATATCATCTGAATATCGTTGCGCGATGTGGGCTAATGCAAGAGTAATTTCTTCGAAGCAGTGGTCTATGTTTAAACCACGCACGAAATTATAACGCAAAACAGTCCTTATCTTATTTCGTGACCACTATGCCATCGCAAGCACTTTACAGTCTCACTGCTAATGAATAACTGAGCCCATCGATATGGCGCGGCGGCTACTATGCACGTATGAACATGTCTCAACATGCAGCAACAAGCAGCTTCCTACGATTCATTGTTGCGTCATATTGCAAAACTTTCCTAGTACCCTTTGTATGTCGGTGTATTTCGTTTACATCCTATATTCTATAAAAGAATTATTGTTCACGCGCAAAAAAGCGAAATTACTTCCCAAACAACCCAATATAATTAAAAAGGGAATTAAAAATTAATTTCCATTAACAGTCGAACTGATATAACATCAAATTTAAAATTAATTCAGCCGCGTAAAAACTCGTTCAGTCTCGACAATTTGTGCTTTACACCAACTATATTTTCGATGTAAGCAGTGAAACATTTCCTTTGATTTATCGTTTAAACGGAAAGAAATAGCCCCTGTGACAGCTTAACTATTTAACTTACTATAAATGTACGTGTAGATTGAACTACCAAATTTTTCATTCGTTGCCAACGCAATTTATACACGAGAATTATGATATGAAGGATTTAGTTCTCCTAGAGTTATTTTTTAATAGTTGTAGGAGCAGAAAAGTTTAGGAATATTTAGGATAACCTAAGTGCCCAGTTTATTACGTAACTTGCTAAACTTTATCCATTAAAGTTCCTCATTAGCAACCTGAAAGTATATACAGAATGTTTATAGAATTGTACTGAAATGTAAATATTATAAATCAATATAGGCAAGCGTTATTCAATATTTCAGGAGAATATTTAGAAGTTGTTTATTGTCTATAGAATTTCTTTTGGAACGGTATTTGTTATTAATTCAACAAATTATATATAGAAAACATGTCTAAAATTTCTACATACGAGGATGACCCATAAGTACCCGGCCTGATCTAGAGATGGCGGTAGTTGTTTGAAAAATATCACCGTATTAGAAAGTACACAATCTATAAAGCATATGTTTCAAGTTTGAAGACGCCACGTTGTTCAGTATTTGTTTGGCAGCTATCAATAGTGAACGTTTTCAGTGAATTTGTAAAAATGAAGAAAATTGGTTAACGTTACGTGATAAATACAATACTTTTATTTGAAAGGCCTCAGCCCAACCGATATAAAAGCTGAATTGGATTCTACTCTGGGTGAGTCTGCTCCTTCGTTTACAACAGTGAAATATTGGGTAGCAGAGTTTAAACAAGGCTGTATGAGCTACCAAGACAATCATCGCAGTGGTCGACCAAATGAGGTGACGATTCCAGCAATGGGGATCGTCAACTGAAAGTGGCATTTCAAAAAGTGCGGTACATCGCATACTATCTGAAAATTTGGGCATGAGAAAGCTGTGTGCAAGATGGGTGCAGCGTTTGCTCACACTCGAGCAAAAACAGTGTCGTGAAGATGTTTCAATTGAGTGCTTAGAGAAGTTTCACCAACAAAGCAGAATTTTTGCGCCGTTTCATAACCATGGATGAAACATGGGTCCATCACTTCACACCCGAGATAAAAGAACAATCGAAACGATGGGCTCAAAAGGGAGAACCGGCTCCAAAGAACGCGAAGACCGTTTCGTTTGCAGGCAAGGTCATAGCATCGGTTTTTTGGTGTGCACGTGGAATAATTTTCATTAATTATCTTGACAAAGGAAAAACTATCAACGACGAGTATTATGCGAACTTATTGCAACGTTTGAGCGAAAAAGTCAAGCAAAAAGGGTCGCATTTGGCTAAGAAGAAAGTGTTGTTTCATCAAGACAACGCACCAGCTCACAAATCCGTTATTGCAATGGCCAAAATTAATGAATTAAAGTTCGAATTGCTACCTCATGCACCCTATTCGCTAGATTTATGGTTCAGTGGTCAAAGATTTTCCAACGATGAAGAAGTAATGTCGGCAGTTAATGGCTATTTTGAGGAGCAAGATTATATTCTTGTTATAAAAAGGGTTTCGAACTTATTGAACATCACTGGGAAAAGTGTATAGAGCGGAAAGGAGATTATATTGAAAAATAAATATATTTCTTTCCAAAATTTTTGTGTTTTCGTTGTTGGGTTGGGTACTTCTAGTACCACCCTCGTATTACTTGTATTTATATTGACTGCGTATTTTCGTATTGATGTTGCATCATTTTCTTAATAGAAATGCGAACTTAGAGTTTCATTTTCTAGAGTGTAGTACGAACTTCTCTCTTTTCCTACTAACTGATCAAACATTGATTACTGATACTGTATAGTAAAACGATCTTTTTTGCCTGTGAACCGATCAATTTTGTTCTTCCATCCGTAATCGCAACTACCGTCGTCTAGGTTGATCCGACCGCATTACTGAACTCGACGTTCGAAAGTGTGACGTAGGTTAATTTTAATTGAATCTTTGCACGAGTCGTGCATATCTCGACCGCTTCGATTATGATGCATTTCATTTTCTACCTTTATTTAATGCTTTAATGATCGTTTTAGATCGACAGTCGTATAAACTTCAGCATAAAGTTGTTTGTCTCTACATTTTAACGATTTTCGCTGTCGATGAATAATAGTTTCGGTGTGAGGTTAAGCGATTTACTTTGAAAGGAAAAATCTGTACGTGTCAGTGTTTTATGTTTGGAACATCTTTATAAACATGGACATTTAATGTATATTTAATCATAGGACGGCTTTTTAAATGAAGGACACGATCAAAAATCTTAAGAAATCTCAAAGAGCCTGGGCCGACGGTGCTTTCATAATGATGCCAGAAAAAGTAAAGATAAAATAACGAAAAATTAAGAAGCATAACGTTCAAAGCGAAAACAGATATCAGGTTGCTCCAAAAATTTAATTTTTAAAGAAAACTTTATAAACAGATATGATTTGACATTTATCGAAAAGTTTTAAAACCAGCTTTCTAAAAACCTGCTATTTTTCTCTGCAAAAAATTACTTCAAATGCACTCTATACGTCTCTAAATTATGAAAATATCTTTAATTTAGAGAATTTTGTAGAGAGCGGAGTATATGGTAATCAGAGGTTGCAATGGTTACTTCATTTTGGCGTCTGAGTTGGAAACGCATCCTGGGTACTGGTGCTGTCGATGTTTCGTTTCTAGTTACATATTCAAGACTAAACTGCTACTAACTGCTACTACTTGACTGCTGTCGTTGTTGCACTGGAACTTGTGTAAGTCTGTTGCGGGTGGGTTTAAATATTTAGGGTTATTGTTTATCACGGGTAAATGAAGCGCTGCACTTACGGTTGAGTTACTTGGAGGTAAGAGATTTCCAGGCATTGAGTAGGCGGTATAACAGCTATTACGGTTTATGTTACTGAGCTGTTTAAAATCTTGATCGATTAGTAGAATTTTCGTCCACACTAATAACTAGTTCAGGACAGAATTTGAGTAGAACTGAATAGGTTATGGTGCACGGTTTCAAGCCTGTACTCAGCAAGTGCGGAATCAACTACGGGCAGCAGACAATGCTCACTTTCTGAACCATGAGTGACTTGATTCTTTAGAAATATCTGATATAGTCTGTCCTCAGATGTTTCTAGAGAATCAGGTCTCCAGTGAAGACGAAATGTAAACAGTACCTCACATGCAGTATTGATTTTATCCGAGAGAAGAAAACGCAGTTATTTGTGCCTATTCTGCTAAATGAACGGCTAGGCAGTTACAATGCGTAAACCGTCAAACAGTAAAAACACGGCATAAGTATTAGTGGAAAAATTGTTTCTCGAATATTTTTATTTTTGTTCATTATATGGAAGTATAGTTTTTCCAAAACTTTCGCTGTATCATTGTGACACAATTATATACAGAAGAATAATTCGTTATTGAGATAATGGGTTAACTGAAGAACATTGGATATACGAAACACCTCTAAATAAAAATTTCATCGGCAGCAAAATTATTCTCTTTTCCAAACATTTTATTGTTCGTTTATAAGAAGAAACGTTTGGCTTAGGTTTTCTTTACGAGTTTAAAGGCAATTAGTGAGCGTGGTGATCTGTTTTCTGATTCTTTACAAACTCTTTTCAAAGTTTACAATTGAACTTGGTATCTTTTTTCTCTTTGTATAGTGTAAAATTTACATTTAAGAATATATTATTTAATTTATGACATCTTATGTAATGTCAATAATTATATATATATATAAACATATAATTAAGTTTTTCACGATGGGCAATTTAATGAAAATTATATTATTTTCTGCTATTCCATCGTTAATTAAATACACAGAAATTAATTAAAAATTTCTGGGCTGGAGATGTACTCGACCCACTATCTGCCGTTTTCTAAACGACTGCTTTACCAATTAAGCCACCAGGCAGTGTAACTTCTTAATTGGTAAAGCAGTCGTCTAGAAAACGGCAGAAAGAAGTTCGCGTCCTCCTCCAGCGCAGAAATTTTTAATTAATTTCTGTGTATTTAATTAACGATGGAATAGCATAAAATAATATAATTTTCATCTTATGTAATATTTTTTATAAATAGTAAAATTATCTACGAAAGTTATATTAATAGAAGTCTCGAATGGTTTTATTCGAAAAATAAAACAAATTTTTGTAGAAGTACGACAGACACATCTGGATCGAAACATGTACAAAACTAATATTAGGGCATATATACAGAAGCAGCATGTGTGACGCCACTTTAGTGAGGGAATTAAAATTAATTTCTAAATTTAGTTATTTGCTGAGAGGACACTGTCTGGAAAAGAAAACATCTGGGATATTTCACCGAAAAGATACTGTTGAAAATTAGTATAGAAATAATTCCACGAAGCTCAAAGATGAATAAGAGCACGAAGTTGTAACAGGCAATTATTTGAAAAACAGTTTATAAATAATGCTAATTCAAAAAAAAAAAATTTAAATTGGAAAGAGGCTTTTAATTATATTCTCTATGCGCCAATTTAATAGATACCTAACTGGGCGAAAGTTAGAAATTATATGGTAAAATGAAGTACTTATCCTGTAAATATTAAATTATTGTATTAAAAATTAAGATAGGTATGGCTAAATATTCTCATTATGGTGTACGTTTCTAAGGGTGTCCCAAAATTAACGCAAGATGTGAATTAAATAGAAATCACAGTTTTTAGTCTTTCGATTGTTATTTTTTATTGAATCATAAAGTACATAGGATAGGGTTATTTATGGAATAACACATCGGGCAAATGGCCTCCACGGCTTTGCATGCACATACGCACTCGTTTGTCGAAATTTTCAATGACCATTATGCATAAATGTGGCTGAATTTCGATGATGCAGCGTTGAATCTCCTCCTTTAATGCACGGGTGGTTGTGGGCTTGTTGACATAGACCCATAAAGAGAAATCTAATGGTGTTAAATCACACGATCCATGGGGCCAATTCTGATCACCGAAACGAGAGAGTACACGACCTGAAAATGTCTCATGCACTAATTGAATTGATTCACGGGCTGTATGGCATGTGGCACCGCCTTGTTGAAACCACATATTGGCCACATCAATATCATCCAATTTCGGCAGAAAGAACTGTGTTATCATGTCGCGATATCGAGCACCAGTAACAGTCACTGCTTGACCAGCCACATTTTCAAAAAAGTATGGTCCAATTATGCCCCAGCCCAAAATACACACCAAACAGTGACACGTTGTGGATGCATTTGTTTTTCGACAATCACATCCATTTGTTGATGTTTAATAATTCATTCAATGAATTCTCTTCGTTGTGCATGGTCATTAGTCTCCAGTTGTTGTGTTCCTGTGTGTTTGGTGTCCCCAACGGATCCAGTCTCCCTGAATTTTTCAATTAATCTCTTCACAGTTGACGAAGTTAAAATACTATTCCGACCATATTTTGTATGAAATTTTCGAACTGCGGCCGCCAAGCTTTCATTATTTTTGAAATATTGTTCAATAATGAAGACACCTTGTTCTATCGTGTAACGCTCCATTTTTACTAACCCTAAACTGTCAGCTGTCGAATTGTTTTTTTTTTTGGGTTGCCAACACTTTACTGCACAAATGCGACAAATTCAAATCTTGCGTTAATCTTGGGACATCTGTTATAATCATTTCTTTGAACTGTCCGATGATGAAAAAATGTTTTTATATAAAGGGAACGTCCTTCGACATCTATCGGATTGGATAATGAATTCATAGTATCCTTGTTTCTATAAATCTGTCTCAATTTAACACATAAACTATTTTATTTTGCTGCAACGACTTTAGTCGTTTAGTCGTTGCACATAATATGTTGTTAGCAAGACGAAGATTCCACTAGAGATAATGAACTATTCTCCAATTTTTCTATTCTTAATTTATAATGTTTCTTTAGCTCAAATTCTGAAACCATGGATTTTATTGCATACAATTATGCGCTTTTACGATATGAAAATGAAAAATTCTAATT
Organism: Dermolepida albohirtum; assembly: GCA_031893035.1. Taxonomy (NCBI): domain Eukaryota; kingdom Metazoa; phylum Arthropoda; class Insecta; order Coleoptera; family Scarabaeidae; genus Dermolepida; species Dermolepida albohirtum. The sequence goes on along the minus strand of JAVIWB010002198.1, from coordinate 78,015 downwards.
TTAATCGCTTTATATTGGGTTGGCAACTAAGTACTTTCGATTTTGTAGTATAAAATAAAACACTTTTTTTTTAACAAAGAATACTTTACAATCAATTATATATTTTCCATTTTGCTCAACGACCTTTTGCCATCTTTCTTTTAGTTGCATGATTCCGCGCTCATAAAATTTCTGGTCCTTATCAGCAAAAAACTGAACCAGGTGCGAGTGAAGGTCATCGTCATTTGTGAAAGTTTTACCATGCAAAGAATTCTGCAAACTTCGAAATAAATTATAATCAGATGGTGCTAGATCAGGGCTGTATGGGGGATGTGGTATCACTTCCCAGCCAAGCTCCAATAGTTTCCCACGAGTTGCCAAAGATGTGTGAGGCCTTGCATTATCTTGGTGGAAAACTACACCTTTCCGATTTGACAATTCTGGCCGTTTTTCTTTGATTGCTTCATCCAGTTTTATTAATTGTTGAAAGTAAACATCAGAATTGATCGTTTGGTTCCTTGGAAGCAGCTTAAAAAACACAACACCTTTGTAATCTCACCAAACTGACAGCATGATCTTTTTTGGATGCAATTCAGCTTTCAATGTGGTTTAAGCTAGTTTATCGTGTTTGCTCCATGATCGTTTTCGAACTATGTTACTGTACAGGACCCATTTTTCATCACCAGTGATGATTCTTTTTAAGAAAGGGTCGGTTTCATTTCGTCTAAGGTGCAGCAGCTTTCTTTCCTTTACGGAAATAAAATAGTAAAATATGTCGAAAATGTTCGTTTCTGCACTCCATTTAAAATTAACCCACAACTAATAGCTTTAATAAAAATCTCGCACTACTTGCTTCTGAAGTTACGTCAACGTGACTAGTATCACGCGACAAATGGTAAAGTACAGCACTAACATACGTTATACAAAAAATAAAGCAACGCTCTCTATCAGTAAAAGCCGAGAGTACTTAGTTGCCAACCCAATATAAAGCGGTTAAAATTAGAATTTTTCATGGATTGTATTTTTGGAATACTTTGCCGATAAGATTCTTTAGCGTAAAATAATAAAACCATGAATTTAATTTTTTGAATACTTTAGTGATAATAAGAAGCTGTTTGTAGCGTTGTTTAAGATCTAACTGGTTAGGTTGTGCTATATTAAGACGATACTTAAAATTTGTGAATTGGTTTGAGATATTTGGAAATACCTTTTAATATGCGTCTTAATGCATCTATATACAAACGCAAATGTAGCTCTATATTTTTTAGTGGAGCTATAGCAATATCAAACGAGAAAAAAACGAATAACGACGTGAATACTGTGCAAACAAACTCGTGTGCTACTTGCACACGAGTTTGTTTACATTTCCTACCTCATAATAAAAAGCTTCAAACAATCGCATTCTCTCTCTTGCCCTTCGGACAATATTAAAAACGATTTATATATTAACTTCACTCCGCAAAATAAAGAATTGTAAAACGTGAAGAAAGAACTTTCATACTGCATTTTGCGTACTGTTTTCTAAAGAATATTTAATTTCGCTAACATAATTTTAATTCCGAGATTTAATATTTTAAGTAAAATTTCGGCTATATACCTTTTGCTTTTTTTAAGCTAATGCCAGTTTAAAATGCTTCATGAAGATGGCGATAAACTTATTAAATTTATATTAGTTTTAGTTAAAATTATTCTACTAATTTAAAAGCCTAAAATAATGTCATGTTTTGGGCAAAAATTTTTATTTTGTTTGTGTTTTATTTTGCTATAGAATATTATATATATATATATATATGCACTACCGGCCGTAAATGAGGGATCACATACTATCGATAGAATCGCACTGTCTTTATACCTGGGTTTCTGTAGTGACAATTGAATAACAGCTTGAGTGCGTTTCTGGGAAGTTTACCAATAATATCCGAATCATTATGTAAAATAATATTATAAATAAAAATATTATAATTTCCTTTAATCCTTTTATGACCTGTATTCAGTATTCAAACTTTTCCTCCAAATATTTATTTTAAAGGTTTTTTTTTATATTACAAGATTATATTGGTTCTAAGAAACAATTTATAGGAATTTGTGGTACCACACAGAATATTGCAATCTAAGAAAAATTTAGTATTCGTCTACGAGTATTCGTGAACAAACATACAAAATGCTAAAAAGAAAGGAATTGAGTGCAGAAATTCGTAGAGCTATAATAATATTACACAAAGAAAAAGTATCACTACGGACAATAGCGCGAAAAATTAAAGTTAACATATCATGGAGTGCAAAGTACAGTGAAAAGGTACATAACGGATGCAAAGCACCCAAAAAACGTGTCGGAAGGCCAAGGATGACCACTAGACAAGAAGATTTGCGGCTGGAACTGTTATCTAAACGGAATAGACAGTTAACAGTTCCACAGCTTCGCGCAAAATTAAATAAAAATAGTGAAAATCAGGTATCGTAGATTACCCCAAAAAGGCAGGACTAAAAGGGTGATTTGCTGTTCGTAAACCATTGCTACGATCACAAAATCGTAAAAATTGATTACAATAAACCATGGAGCACCAACATTGAAATATGGAAGAGGGTTTTGTGAACGGACGAATGCAAGTTCCTAGTGTTTGGAAGTAATCGGCGCGTTTTTGTTCGCAAACGAGTTGGCGAACGGACGATACCAAAATGTGTTGTTGTTGTGTGCCAACAGTTAAACACGGTGGAGATTCAGTTCTTGTTTGGGAATCATTTTCTTTCAATGGTGTTAGAGATTTCCATAGAATTGATGGAATTTGAAGAATATTTGAAAATTTTAAAGAAGGACTGAATTCCGTCCGGAATTGATCGGAGAAGGTTTTTATTTCCAAAAAGACAATGAGCCCAAACATAGTGCTAAACTTTGTAAGGACTATGCGAAACAAAAAGATGAAGAAGAATTTTTTGTAAATATGGTTGGACTCACACAATCGCTCGATATGAATCCTATCGAGTTGCTGTGGGATGAGCTGGACAGAAAAGTGAAAGAACACTGCCCAAAATCGCTGCAACAGCTGTCGGAACACCTTATAAATGCTGAGAATAATATTCTAGTAAAAACTCTTTATAAACTTGTGTCGAGACTACCCAAAATTTATTATTATATTTAAGTTATAATTAAGTTATTAAGTGTAAAGTTGGATATGTTGACGAAAGTCGCTTAAAATAAAAAGTAACAATTTTTCTTCATAGAACTACATAATGCTATTATTTTCTGTTATAAGAATATATAGTTTATTTGTATAGTAATTACATTTTTATTCGTATATATATTGTTTTACCAAAAGTCTACCATTTTTATGTATTTTACCTATAGCGATCCCTCATTTATGGGCCGGTAGTGTATATATATATATATATATATATATATATATATATATGTGTGTGTGTCTGTGTATTAATAATTAAATAGAATTTCGAATTAATTTATAATATAACTATTCTGATAGTACGATTTTATGAATAACGTATATATAAATATATTTTTTGTGTAAATGTATTGATTGTTTAAATCTAAATTTTTTAATTCAATTTCATTTACTGTATTTTATAATATTCATTAGATCAAATTATATGATTATATATATAAGGGAATAAATAAAATTAAATAAAAGAATTATTCGTTTATTACATGCATTACTATATTTATTCGAATGCAAGTTACTATTGTGTTATGAATCATAAACCTGTTCGGACTAACAATGTTTTGTTTACATGTTGTAAAAACCAACCCGTATAAATTCGGCAGATATATTTCCGTGTACATCGTAAACCTTTTTGTGATACCTACTGTACAACAAGATAAGACTTACGATTAGTTTCTGAATTTCTGTTACCAGATGTAACACATAAAGTAAACATGTAACGTGTATCAGGGCAGACGTTTTACCGCAGGTTTAAGGCGAAAATTAGCATAATTTTCTAAGCTTCTCGTAATGCGTGTACTTAGTCCTTCCACAAAATCACAAATGACGTCATGCTTATGCGTCAAGTCGATCGCCAGTAGGTAAACTAGATCACCTGACTAAATGAACAGGTTCGTGTTGGCTGCGGGACAAACGGTATGACAATTTGGAGATACAGTATTGTGCAAATTAATGGAATCAAACACAATATAACTAAGAAAACCGTTTATTTGTCATATAATCATGATAAGATGGTATAAAATCATAAATTACTAGTAATTTAATAAGAGATATGCCCTTCTTTGGCTGCGATGACAGCCTGAACTCTTTTCGGCATGCAATCTATTAATTTTTGACAATTTTCCTTTATTTTCTCGTCCCGAAACCACATCTGAATTATTGCTATCAATTTTGTCTTCGTTGTACATTCCATTTTATGTAACCTAGCCTTACAAATGGCCCACAGATTTTCAATTGGGTTTAAGTCTGGAGAATTGCCAGGCCAATCGAGGAGAGTTATTCCTTTTCCCTTGAAATATTTGACCATAACCTTCGATTTGTGGCATGGAGCTGAGTCCTGTTGGAAAATTGCACCTCCGTTTGGCTCACATTTCTTTAGATCTTCTCCCAAATACTTATCCAGTAACTCTTTATATTTCTGACTGTTCATCATGCCTTCTATAGGCACCAGCGATCCAGTCCCCATGTACGAAAAACATCCCCAAAACATCTTCTTTACAGGATGTTTGACAGTCTGATCGATATGAGCTGCAGTGAGTTTTTCATCTACACTTTTTCTCACGAATTTTGTTCGCTGCCCCCGCACCAAAAAATGGGACTCGTCTGAGAACAACACCTTTCACCAGTCTTCCTCATTCCATCCAGCATAATTCTTGGCCCAAATAAGCCTCTGCTTCATCATTCGTTGAGTGAGGAGTTGCTTCTTCTGTGGTCGAATAGCTTTTCTTCCAGACTCTAAAAATCTCCTACGAACTGTCGAGTCATGCACTTTCACTCCAGCGTCGGCGTCTTTTTGTAGTTCAAAACTAGTTTTCCTTGGGTTCAGCTTGCTATTTCTGACCAAAAAAGTGACATCCCGGGATGTCATCTTCCTCTTTCTCCCACATTTTTCAGCTCGTTTCACTTCAACTATTCCGGTATTATTTTTTTGCTTTAGGGTCTTGCTTACTGCTCCTTGACTAACACCACATTCCTGAGCAATATCTCTTTGTGTCATTGAAGTGTGCTCACTTAATGTCACAATCTTCTCACGTTTTCTGGGCGTGATATCCATATCGCGAACAACCGGTAAAAGCACTATATAAATCAAATTTTGAACTTTGAAAGAGTATATGTGAACAAACTCTCTAAAACGCACTGAATAACTGTGTAATGTGTTCCCAGTGATATAGGTTATGTTTTTTGATATAAAACTACTGTCAGAACTGACCTAACAATGTTGCCACATGCAGAAAACTAAAAAAATAGTCATGATTTCATTAATTTGCACAATACTGTACTTCCACATACCGAAATTATACAGAATATCCGAAATTAAATTAGAGATAAATAAAATAAAATTACATAATGAAATTATATAACCGACTAAAAATTATTCAAAACGATATAAAATTTTACAAATTTTGTCAAGTTTTTGAGTAATTGAAAATTTTGTAAAATTATACTCGATAGGACGCGTAATTATTGCAGAAACTGTCTCAATATGGTGTTAGGGGCATCGCTAACAAATGGTTTGAATCTTATCTCACTAACCGTAAGCAGAGTGTCAGGATCGGTAACTGTCAGTCTAGCTACATTGGTATTAACACAGGTGTTCCCCAGGGACCTATCTTGAGACCCACACTATTTTTGACCTACGTAAATGACCTTCCGAACATTCTACGAAATGTAGAACGAGTCGTTCTTTATGCAGACGATGTTAGTGTGGTTGTCAGGTCTTCAAATGTTGGTGATATTTGAGATGTGACCAATGAAACATTCAATAAAATTAACGATTGTATAGTGTCCAACAAGTTAATTTTAAATAAGCAAAAAACAAAATTGGTATACTTTCATAATAGGATTAAGCATATTTCCCATGTACAAATAAACAATGAGATCTTCGACTGTGATTCTTCTTCAAGAATCCTTGGTTTAGTAATTAACGAAAACCTGAAATGGTCTGCACATATAGATGGAATATGCAGAACTCTGGCTAAGGTGTGTTTTGCCCTTAAGCAGCTTCGTAGATCGTAATTTGAGTACCCTGCTTACCTTCTATCATGCTAATTTTGTTCCTTGCATGAGATATGGTGTGATACACTGGGGAGTGTCGCCGGAGGTGGGCAGGGTGTTCCTTATGCAAAAACGGGCCCTGATAATTATCTTTGGGTTGGGCTATAGGGATTCCTACAGAGAACATTTTCGAAGTAACTCGATACTAACTATTTATGATATTTATATTGTATATTAGATCTTCTATGCTTCGTCTTTAGGAACAAAAACGCATTTTCGAGTGGCAATGTAAATCATAAATATGATAGACGAACTGATAATTGTTTACTACCTGCCTCACACGCAAAATCTATGTTCCAAAAAGGAACATATTTTATGGGATGTAAATTACACAATAACTTACCACTTTGTATAAGGAATATCACAAGCTTCTGTATTTTTAAAAGCAACCTTAAGCGATACCTGCGTACGATAAATTGTTATTGTATAAATGACTTTCTATGTCCAAATTTATATCTTTTTTCTTATTGAGATGTGTTTCTAGCATATGAGTGTGTACGTAGTATGTATTGCTTGCTATTTTCTTATATGTACTGTATGCACACTGTTTTAGAAATAAAATTTATTATCATTATTATTAATTTCCATTCTAAATAAAATGATATAAAATTGAGTGAGTTAAACAAGTTAAACAATAATAATATCATAAATGCGAATACATTATGTTTCTATTAGAAATGTTATTTGTATTACACACATGCATATAAATATTTTGTCATTAACGCTTTTTCATGCTACTTTTTTACAGATCAGTTACTTTGCAACCATTCCTTTTTTGCCACTATTTTGAGATCCACCGGAATTCTAAAGTAAAGTGAGTACATGGGAACCATAAAGCACGGGACGCCTGTTTACTTGTGATCGTTTATTCCCAAAAGGATGTGTAGCAATACGGATAAAGTAAAGATAATCTTCGTATCCCGCCTTCTCCCAGCGCGAAGGCCAGCTTTAAAAGTTCCTACCTACTGAAGGCTTTTATTTACAAGTTTCTCATAAAATACTTAAAAGCTTACCCTTGCTCATCCGCCCATCTGCTTTACCGAATCTGATTTAGTCGTCCAACATCAAATATAATAATTATTCAGTGGAGTGTCGGCGTGCGCGCGCTAAGTACGGTCTCCTTAGAAACGCACTGTCACTTCTTTTCAAAGGTGTTTCATTTGACGCCTGTAACATAAAAGATTGAATCGATTAGTATGTTGGATAGAACGTATTGGAAAATATTACCTACGTGAATCGCTCTTTTACAAATACGTACAGTCCACGTTTAAAATATTAGCGCCACCTGCAAATATAACGTTTTTTGTTGTATAGTAAAGCGAAATAAAGAGTTTAACGAAACATATTGATTGCAAATAATACAAAAGTATTGCTTTTGAAGAAATTTCCAAAGTATTTTGTAATTTTCACCCTTTGCTTTGGCACTGCTCATACCATCTTAGGCATACCTTTCATGCAGGCTTTTATTGACTCCTTAGTCATGCAATGTCACCCATTTTGGATATTGGTCTTCAATTCTTGAATAGTTGTATTTTTTTTTCTCGAATTGGCTGCTAATTTCAACACGTTCCACACATTTTTAATAGCGTTTAGGTCGGGAGAATTTGCAGATCATGGCAAATTCACAGACTTCAAAAGTTTGTTATAGATTTTATCCTGCGATAAAGAGCACTATCATGCATGAAGGTATAAGGATCTTCATTAGGGTCTAGCTCGTCTAAATATGGAAGTAGAACATCTTTCAACATATGTTTGTATAGTTTTTGCTCCATTGTGCCTTCGTAGTAATGTACGGGCCTGGGAATTTTTATGCAGGACCAGACCATGATGGATGTCGGATGTTTTACGATTTTCACCGCGCAGGTCCTTACTAGTTACCGCCTCTACTATTCATTCGTCACTGAATACAATTTAGAAGTTCAAGAATTGCGCCAGATTTTTAGCAAAAAATGTTTCTTTTCATAAATCAATAAATGTGTATGCTCTTATTTCATCTCCTCCAGGCCTCTATTGTTTAGTTTTGACATTTTGCTCAGCGGAAATGAGCTTACTTCATTGTAGGTATTAGCCTTGGCGTTTTAGCTGGTCGTTTATACATTAAACCAACTCCATACAAGCGATAGTCAATTGTTAACCTCGATAATTCATATCCTTTTTCAGAAAGAACTTTTTTGATACTTCCTCTTGATCATCTACGGTCTTCTTCTGCTGATTTTACGATATGTTAATCAAACCAAGTCGTGGTTATCCTTTTTTGTCATCAAATGACCGTCTGGTTTTTGTGCCAGGACTTTCTTTGATTAAAATAGCAATACGTTGCAGTATTCGCCCTGAGACTTCTTTTATTAGTATAATTAGTCTTTGACAGTACTTTCCTGTACGCGACAAAGTAAAAAAATACGAATCTTTTTGTTGGATGTCTCACGCTCGATCCATATCGTCCAAACGTATCATAAATACAAACAAATAAACTAACTAGTTTAAAGTAAACAAAACCTACACAGAGTCGTACAGGAACATATACTGAAATTACTGTTGAGTATTACACTACAATCAATTCAATTTGGCCAATCAAGCAGCACGATCGTTTTAAAAGATGCACTCCGAGAAAAAAATTTGGGGCGCTTAATTAAAAGTTTGACATGTGAATGTGAGGTTACGACTGCAGTCTATTAGATTATACAACAAACACATTACAAGAACCACACAAACTAACCTATGAACTTAAACAACAAATAGATCGAAATAGATATGATACTGTACTTGACTGTACTTCAGCTGAATATAGAGGTAAAGAGTGTCGCGTATTAGTTCACATTTTTTTCGCCGGCCAAATAAAATTGGTCTCACAATAGATACTGAATTATTACATTGACCATTCATATTGTCACAGAGGATTGAAAGGATCGCCGACAGACAGTCATTACGAACAACTCAATTTTTTTCTTAGAAATAAATATTTTAAATAAACAGTAGATATCCATATTTTTCGGTTTACTCGCTTTGCAAGTTTAAATAAAGAAATTTTAAAAACTATCGAGTTGGCGTTAATATCTTGACCAAGAAAGACGAAAGAATAGTAGGCAATGAAACAAATTTTTATCAAGTATGCATTTTATTATATACTTAATAAATAATACAACGGATAAAATATATAGTACTCCATGTAAATTAGGAATTTATCAAAAATTTATTCTATGTACTAAAGCAAGCCGCTTAATACAGTGCACGGGGGTGACATAATGTTATAAATAAAGGCTAGGTTATTTGTACGGTTATTACCGCTGATCCTTTCATGGGACAATAAATAAGGATATCGTATGAGGCTACTTGATTGCTGGCAAGATTCTCTGCGAAATTGCTTTTGGGAGAAATACATTATTTCAAATTTACTGCGCGGATTTACTATTCTTTCATATTTTGTAAATGAACTGGTGTGTACTAAATATAATGTGCATAATTATTGTAATATTTAAAATATATATATATATATATATGGCTTCGCAGATTTTCGTGGGTGTAATATGTGTTCGCATAGTTTCGTATTTCTTCCCACGCAGGTGTCTTGAAAAGAATCGGTGTAATATTTTGGTAAAATTTCATTTACCCTCTTCAGGCGATGCTCTCCGTGGAATGCTTTGTAAGATGAACAATCGACAGAGAGCATTACCTGAAGATTCTAAATGAGATTTTTCTCAAATACGTCAACCCACCAACGTTTCTAATGCTAATATAGAAACCAGGTAGAGGAAAAGGAGAAGGGTGACTTAGAACGAGTTGGTTGAAGCAATTGCAGGAAGAATCAAGACTGGCAGGATTAAGCAGTTGGGGGGAAGTTCTAGGAAAACCGGGTAATGATCTTTCTCAGACTCGCTTGACAAATATAATCATCCCATGAAGAATAGTTGACTTATACTTTTTTACTTTTAAAGAAAACTCATGCCAGCACCGGAGGAAGGAAAAGGACATACAAATATAAGAAGTTGAAGAATAAAATAGTCAGGACACTTATTTAGAACAACATACATACATCAGCACTAACTTTTTTAATGCTAGAATGGAAAAAAAGAAAGAGGAAAAGGGTAAGGATAACTTAGAACGAGTTGGTTGAAGCAATTGGAGGAAGACTTGAGACTGACAGAATTAAACGGTTGGGGGGAAGTTCCAGAAAAACCGTGTAATGATCTTCTCCAGACTTGCTTGACAAATATCATCATCCCATGAAGGATAGTTGACTTACACTTTTTTACTTTTAAAGAAAACTCATGCCAGCACTGGAGGAAGGAAAAGGACATACAAATATAAGAAGATCACGAATAAAATAGTCAGGACACTTATGGAGAACAAGTACATACATCAGCACTAACTTTTTTAATGCTAGAATGGACAAAAAGAAAGAGGAAGAGGGTAAGGATGACTTAGAACGAGTTGGTTAAAAAATACACATATAACTAGAAGAGGATAAGGATGACTTAGAGTGAGTTGGTTGAAGCAATTGGAGGAAGACTTGAGACAGGAATAAGCAGTTGGGGGGAAGTTGCAGGAAAACCGGGCAATGATCTTTTCCAGACTTGCTTGACAAACATCATCATCCCATGAAGAATAGGTGACTTATACTTTTTTTTACTTTTTAAGAAAACTCATGCCAGCACTGGATGAAGGAAAAAGACATACAAATATAAGAACATGAAGAATAAAATAGTCAGGACACATATGGAGAACAAGTACATACATCAGCACTAACTTTTTAAATGCTAGAATGGACAAAAAGAAAGAGGAAGAGGGTAGGGGTGACTTAGAACGAGTTGGTTGAAACTACTCGAGGAAGATTTGATATTGACAGAATTGAGCGGTTAGAGAAAATTCCGGAAAACCAGATAATTATCTATTCCGGACTTGTTTTTGCAAATATCATGAAGAATAGTTGACTTAAACTTTTATATTTCTGTAGAATGTATGTCAGCACTGGAGGAAGAAAGAGGACATAAAAATATAAAAAGACAAAGAATAAAATGATCAGGAGACTTATGGACAATAACTACATCAGCACCAACGTTTTTAGAAGTAGGTGAGAAATTCCAGGAAAATTGACGAATGATATATTCCAGACTTACATGACAATAAATAGGGAGACAATATAAAGTAAAAAATTGTATTTGTGACTTGTAATGTTAATTTTGTTGTGTTTTCTTTATTATTTTATTTTTGCATATAATTAGATAACATTTTTTGCCTTTAATCATTGTTAATTTTACATTTTATACTGCAAGAGATCTCATGTGGTTCCGATTATCATTCAACGTATAAATATTTTATGAGATTTTCCGATATTCAAATTAAAGAGAAGTTTATATATGTGCATCGTTTTGAGTTTCATTATTTGTATAAAGAGTAGCATCTTTATGTTTGTCATGTGTTTATTTCAGTTTGCTAACCGGTGCATTCTATTGAATTATAATATATTGTTAAAGCACTTCAGATCCTTGTAATTTTTTTTTATAATTTCCAAAATTAATTGCCATTAAAGGCGCTCAACAAAATATTAATATAGTATTTAAATACTAAGTAAAAGGTCGGTAACAATGGTTCAAAACGTGGGACTTCAATAAGCAAGGATTGTAACAGTGTGTAGAACCAAATTATTGTTGTTACTTTATTGTATTCGTGAAGCCGATTGTAACCTAGCCTTTATTTAATAGTTAATTAAATATATTTACGAAAAATTACCTTAGTACTTCAGTAAAAAGAAGATAAAGTAATAAGTTAAAACGATATTTTGTTCTTTCTTCTAATATATTAGTGTTGTGATACCATTAAAAGAAAATTAATGCCGAAAAATATTTAATAAATACTAAATTTTTCGTACATATAGTCAATTCTAAACGTTTTGTGCTTAGTATATAACACTAATTGAGAAAACAACTAAAGTAAAGTGTTTTCTTTGACTAGTAGGAAAAGAAAATCACCACTTTCCTTTCGCGTCAACGTATCCCATTCATAAATAAAACATTCGAGAAATCTGTGTTTTGCAAGGATACAAGAACGCGTTGGAAATGAAAAGCACCCCATATATGTGTTGGACATATATTTATATTTTAGAAGAGTTACGTTCACGCTACATGCGCATAAATTTATTCATGTAGTAAACGTAACAGAACAAAGAAGACTCTATATAATAATATTGGTCCATGCTGTCAGAGAAAAGCTTTTATTTTAACTGTAATATTGATAAGTAATGAGTAATGTGAAAATATATTTGAATATTAATATGTAGCTTATTATACATTATATATATCTTATTGATTTGGCTATTTTCAAATGTATTTTGTCATTGTGAATAAATTATATTTGGAAAACACCAGGTATAGATCACATACATAATTTCTAGTACAAACAGTTTACATCGCCATACACATATATAATAAGATAACAGAACAACTAAATCTAATCATAGTAAACTTACTGAAAATGCCGAATTATTTAACGCAAGGTAAGAAATTTATACAAAAAAAATCCAACAAACTACAGACCAATCACGTGTTTACCAATACCATATAAAATACTGCTATTAAAACACAACAGATAGATAAGAATTTAACGCAAAACGCATTATTAGCAGAGGAACAAAAAGGATCTATAGAGCACAGTCAAGGGTGTAAAGAACAAATTATAATAGACAGTATAATCACAAAACAATCAGAGAAACAGCGGAGAAACTTAATTACATGTTACATCGACTATAAGAAAGCATTTGGTTCCATACCACACGGTTATTTAATGAAAATACTAGTAATTTATAAAATACACGTATAACTACAACATTTTTTTTTATACACATCAACTTATTTATTTATCTAAGAACAAAGCAAAACTACCTAACAGATGGAATCAAAATTAATAGAGGTATATTTCAGGGAAATTCTCTATGGTTTTACTTATACCTTAATTCATAATCAAATCTATTAAATAACACAATATACTGACTAAAAATTAAGCATCCTAACACACAATAAACCATCTATTCTACATGAACGAGATATAACTATTTACCTCAAATGATACATAAATGCAAGGATTTTTAAGAATAACAGAAGAGTTTATCAAAGGCATTTGTATGGGAATTTGGAATAACCAAATGCAAAATGTTAGATATCGTTAGAGGAGAATTTAAGATTCCTGAAAGTAGAGAATCATTTAACAAAGAAACTCTCACAAATATGCAACTGGAAGAAGTATACATATGTAAGTAGTTGAGATTGGAATAAAATACAAAAATAAACCGTTTATATGCAAAATATCAAATTAAAAGAAAATCTGAATGAAATATGAAGTAATTAAAATCAAAGTTTAACTCCAAAAACATATTTAAGGCAAATAATATATATGCAATACCTATTCTCACGTACTTTTTTGGCATAATTATACAGTCCAACATAGAACTAGAAGAGTTGAATCGTAATAGAATAAAGTTAACAGAATGCCGTACACTACATCCGAACTCTTGCATAGAAAAGGCGAAATAGGCAGAAAAAAGAGATATGCAAACATTATAGAATACACAAATATTAAATCTAGGAAAATACTTTCAAAAAAAAACACTTCAATACTCGAAATAATTGTATTAACAGATAATAAATGTACACCATTAAATCTGAAACGAGAAAACGTAGAAAATAAAATTCAAATAATAACTATATAACAAAAAAAAAGAGGAACGGTCCAGAAAAACACTACATGGTACTCATTACAATATCCTGCAAGGCATAAATATAGATAAAGAATTATCATACTAATAATTAAAAATGAGACAATTGTTTCCAGAAACCGAAGGATTTATTTTCGCAAGATGCAATCGTCACAAAGAACGATAGAAAACATATACTTAAGGAACCTTTACAAAATGACAATTCCAGACAATGTCACTAACTCAAAGAAACTGCAGGACATATAACAGGAAGGTGTAAACTACTTGCTGTTAAGGATTATACAAAGAGACACAATACTGCAGCAAAAATTGTACACCAAGAACTTGCACTCAAACATCACCTTGTAAAACCTAACACAGTATATTACAAATACACCCAAGTGAGTATCCTTGAAAATAATGATTACAAACTATATTGGGACAGAACAATACACACAGACAAACAAATTACTAGTAACAGGCCAGAAATGATGCTTATTGATAAAAAAATAAAAGAAAACTTACATAATACACATGCGATACCAAATGATACAAACATTACACAAAAAGAACAAGAGAAAATAGTAAAATATACACCACTTGCAATAGAATTGAAAGAGCTTTGGAACCAAACTCTAGAAATAAATTCTCATACACCCGTACATAGCAACAGTCAATTTATTAATTAACAATAGATCCCATAATCTGCCTAATATTCATCATTTTATCAACACAATCGCAACTATGATTACAACCTTTAAATGGGTATACAAAACATCGTTAAACTTGCACTAAATACTGTTTTATTACGGACAATACAATCGTACAATATCAGCCGTGTACAGTCCGAGCTTAAATCCATAGATACGTGGATTGAGTGAAGAGTTTCTCGGCTATATGCGAGGAAGTATGAAAAATCTATACCATGATAATAATATATTTGTACCCAACAAAACAATACATTTACAGAGCAAATAAAAATTAAAATATGAAGTATTACATAAAAGAAAACACATTTTGTATCTGTCTATAATTAAAGAAAGACCGTTTCATAAATAATTATAAATAAATAAATATTTCATAAATGAACTAGGAACAAGAAAATATCACCATAAAGTTTGTTGGCATTCACGGAAGGATGAGTAAGGGGCGTTTTCGTCATGATCTTACTTCTAGTACTAGATATAGAAAATATAGGAATGTTTCTAGATGTTAAACGGGGCATATGAAAACCAACACAAGATAGTATATACGGCGAACAATTTCACCACTAATAATTTTCTTCAAGACAAAGTGGTCATTCACATTCAAAGATTTCATATTATGTCGGTGTAGAAGATTGTAATCAATACTACGTTCGGGAAAGCCTGTATATAATTTAAAAGAGATAAACAAAACTTTCCTCTGCACCTTCTCAACCATCTGTTGTTGTGTTGAAATAATAAGGATACCATATAACTGGACCACATTTGAACTTGGAGCGCACATACGCACAATATGGAGTGGTTAATGTTCTGGGGTCTTCGAAATCTCTTGTAACACGCATAATAAAATTATGTGACTTGACTGAACGGATGAGGTGATGTTCATTAGATGTTGTGTTAAATTCAATGGGCTGTAAAAAGTAATACCTAATTTGTGATAATATTGGAACGTATAACATGTTCACTATTATTATAATAGAATAAGCAACTGTTCAGATATTATGCTTCCTCGTGCATGATACAGAATTACATTTGTTAATATTAAAGTCAAGTTTATTTTTCTTATGCCTTTAAAACTATAGTGCCCAACGCGTTCTGAAGACAAGCAACGTCTAATTTATTTAAGATGGTGTGGTAGATCAAAGTATGGAAGTTAACAGGTAATTGATGAAGAAGATAAAAAATAGTGGCCCCAAATTAGTGCCTTGCGGCATACTTGAGGTTTAAGTATAGGGCTTTTTATCATTTATCCATTACAGCAGATGTAATTGTGCCTGCCTGTGGATAACTAGAGAACAGTTTAATTAGCGAATTGGAAAGAAACCAAAAGCACTTGTTTTCTGCAGTAATATTATATGGTCGGTGGTGTAAAATGTCCACATAAAATCGGTATATGTACATCAAGCTGATCTCCCCCTTCAAGTCCTTCCGTTATTTTCTGTGTGATGATAGGGAGATTTGTAGAAGTGGAACGCCTAGCCATGAATACATGTTGAGAAGGTGAAATAAGCACTCGAATGCTCTCCATTATAATACTGTATAGCAGATGTTCAAAAACTCAGAGGTCTATAGTTCAAGATATTGGCGGTATGTCCCTTCTTAAAGATTGGACAGACTCTAGAAATCTTCCAGCAAAGCCAGCTTAATAAATTTTGGATAAAGGTGCAGTAAATACGTGAGCACAATATTTGACCAAAAAACTTGGGATGCCGTCACAACCCGCAGTAGACGTATTCTTTAATCTTCTAGCATATAGAGCAGTCATTAAATTAATATCAATATTAGCAATCAGAGTTGGATGTAGGTTAGATAACATACCAGCCAATGGTGTAATAAATGATGGTGGCAAAAACCCAATTAAAAAAATTCAGAAAATCTATCCATGGCAAAACTTGAGATTCCATCACAACCCGCAGTAGACGTATTCTTTAATCTTCTAGCGTATAGAGTAATCATTAATATCAACATTAGCAATCGGAGTTGGATGCAGGTTAGATAACATATCAGCCAATGGTATAATAAATGACGGTGGCAAAAACCCAATAAAAAAAGAAAATCTATCCATGGTATTAGCCAAAATTTCCACACAATCCGTTAGAACACTCACTGGCATTCTGATTCCACCGTTGTTGTTTAAATTATTAATTGTATTTACTACCTATATTTCATTTGAAAGATACAATAAGAACGTTTGTGGTAGTCATTCGAATTTATGTTGGATTTGTATTACTTATGTTAGTATTGAGAAAGTATTTACGTATACTCCGATTATTTTAGTTTTGATTTAGATTTTTACTTCCAAAATATATAAAATTAATATTCCAGACTTTTTGAATGTTGCAAATAATATCGAACGAAAGGCCAAACGATTTTCAAATTCACTAAACCTTAGTAAGAGACTTTTTCTGACAGTATGGATACAATATTGAGAACAAGTACTAAAATGCATACGAAAAAAAATCGTATTTTAACCTATTTATTTAATTTTAGTGCACGTAAGTATGAATAAATGTTATTTATAAATTTTACATAATATATATATTTAGTTATCTATCGAATTTGTTAAAATTAAACTTACAGATAAAAAGATAAAAAGCATTATTCTTGTTATAATAATATTTGTATATATTTAACAGCTATGAACTAACATCATTTGCTTTCTGTCTGATGTATTAATAAAATCTTTTGTGAATATATTAATGTGTTGTAAGTATTGTTTCATTACACACCCGCCTTACACATAGATCGACCCCTTATATAGTTAATACAGTGCATATCTTCTTATTAATTTGTATTATTGCAGTGTTAAAAAGTTAGAAATCGGTGTGGGCGATCTATGCGTTCTTTAAAATTATCTTTTTTGCTTACTTCGACTAAAAATGCTTAAAGAATAACTCGTCGTCGGAAATTTATAAAATATTCGAATCTTTATAGAAATTCGATGAAGTTTTTTATAGGCATTCCTGTAGTTGCTATTTTACTTAGTCTTTTCGCATTTAAGGCTTTTTTGTACATACAGATGTAGTTAATAATCTCAACTATAGTAAAAATGGGGGCAAATTACCTTGGTGAAATGAGAAGAAGGATTTGGTCGTCGAAAAAAGATTATATATGAAGTAAACCATTGGTTACGAACAATGTATTGGTCAAAAAATATGATTGATTGCATTGCAGTACCTACATATTTCTAACTAAGAGAAGATAGTCAAAAGTGGTGCTACAAAAATGTTTAGTAAAGGAAGTAAAGAGGCGAGTAATTTTTAATAAATTTTAAGCAATGATTCTGAAGATGTTCGACAAGGAGTAAGTGGAGAGAAATCTCGAGTGTGGCGACCACTATCTTATGGAGATCTAATATGGGTTGGCATCAGAAATGATCCACGGTTTCCTTTTTTGAAATAGTTTTTGTTCAGGCGAGGAA
>JAVIWB010002198.1:0-55000 GCA_031893035.1 Dermolepida albohirtum | reverse complement strand
ATGGAGTGATCACTATCTGGAGAGACATAACAAGATATAGAAAAGAGTGGAACAGAATCGCACAGCTCTACATCTGAAAGGAACGTACATATATATATATATATATATATATATATGTTCGAGCAATATTAGATTCTTGGGCTCTTGGCGATGTTGGACAGAAGTTCTCTAAATAATCGGCGTCTCAACGTTTCGATCACATCTCAATCATCTTCTTCAGGAGTTGTTTCGTAGTGAAACGTCAACGTGAAACTGTTTTTGAGTGTCAAGTTTCAGATCGACGCTTCACTACGAAACTCCTGAAGAAGATGATTGAGATGTTATCGAGACGCCGATTCTTCCGAGAACTTCTGTCCAACATCGCGAAGAGCCTGAGAATCTAATATTACTCATACATATATATATATATATATATATATATATATATATATATATATGTATACATATATATCTACTAATTACATTGTGTGCAAAAATCTTGCAGAAATCTTGTTCTAAAATTCTTGTCTTAGATTGGAATCGAACCTACGGCTTTACATTTTCAAAACGAACACCCTACCACTTGGAAAACTCTGCAATGCATTGTTATATAACTTAATTAATCTCTTGCAACCAAATGCTTCATCTCTTAATGACCGTCTATTTGTTCCTATTTTCTCAATTATAAATTGTAGTTCTTTGTGACAGAATTAAATAAAATATTAGTTCATTATTGTGTCAAAAAGTACTGAATTAGTAATATTTGATAAGAACTTAATATATTAATCATTAATAAAGATTTCTAACAACGTTAAATTTTCATGAAATTGCCCCTTCTTCAAGAAAAAGGTTCCGAACATTTTGCATTAAAACCTACATATGGAAATAAATACATACACTTTGCAATAGTCATGCAAATTTTATGCTCATATAGATATGAGTATCTTGGGGAATTTTATTAGATCTACATATGTATGTAATTACATATTTTAACATACTTTCGCATATCCTTTGAGCATCTTTATCGCAAGGTAAAAGTACTTAGATACATATTTCTGTATCTCATACAGAAGTCTGTATTAACATTTGAACGTACTTACTACGTATCTATTAACTATAATTAGAATTGTAAATTTTAGAATATATGTAATTCCTTATTAACCTTACAAGTAAAGTTTACGATGGTAGACTAACTTCTGCATACCAAGTTCAAGTTAATAACCTACTTAGGTAAGTAAATATATAATTTCTATCTGTAGGGGGTTTTAAAATGATCGAAGTTGGAAATAATAAATGCCAATATGTATAATTCATGCTATTTTACTATATTAAAGTGAAACAGAGTTTGTGTAATTTCGACTAAAAATTTTTCAACTGATCGATGGTTTTGTTTTAAGTATTTAGAATATTTACTAATGTTACGTGAAAGTTTTTTTTTGTGAGTTGATGAGTTTCAAAGAGAACTGTCCTGAAATTTGGAATGGATTTGTTTTTAAAACATTTTTTTCTAAATTTTGAGTGTGGGATTCACATTCATTCATCGAAAAATATGTCATGGGACAGCTTGCTTTGTTTTTTATAGTTAATATATGTAATAATATTTAAATGAATGAGTTATACATTTCCTTCTCTTCATTAAAACTATTTGTAAATATTTTGGAAATTTCATTAACATTTCAATCAATTAATTTATTTATTTTCACTCATATCTAATCGTAAATAATTACCAAATATTTACGAATACTTTTCATAATATACATATATCGTATGCATATATTATTTAATATTCTTTACATTGCTTGATATATTTTTAATTTCGTTATTTCTTATTTAGTGAAAATAAAGTTTCGCCATATTTTATACATATGTGATAAGAGGAAGACTATAGAAAATGATTTAGAATATATCTGAGGAATTCTTTCTCTGGGTTTTAGGTTGTGCGGTGGCGATGTTCTGTTGAAGTTGTTTCAGTGACCCAGTACTAAGATGAGGAAGCCGATGGCCACCGTGTAAACGAAATAGGGTTGCGTGACCAGGGACGAGTTGCAGCCGCGTTCATTGCAGCATAAAGTTCTCGAGCCCCACGAATCTGGAACAAAAGAAGAATAAAGCACGTCAGTTATACATCATCAGATATATTTTTTTAGGAAAAAGACTAAAAAGTTTTTCGGAAAAACGATCTTGTAGTAAATGGAAAAGTATGTTGTAGTACAATAGTTACATCTTCTCTACTTTACAATATAAATTTGAAATAGTATATGGAATGATCCGGAATTTTGTTTATATATTACAAATTCGATTTTAATTTCTGATTTAAATATACACAGTCTGACGCAGAGAATCTTTTTAAAAATAGTAATTCTTAGTGGCGCCATCTATTACAAAAAATTGAGTATAAAGTAACAGTGTGTATTTGGCATTCGTCGAAAAATGAATTTTGAACAAAGAGCAAATATCAAGTTCTGTTTTAAACTCGGAAAATCGTTTATTGAAACGTTTAATTTGATGAAACAAGTGTTTGATGTTACGTGTTTATCTCGTACGAGTGAGTATGGGTGGTATAAACGATTTGAAGACAGTGTTACGGACATAAATGGCGACGAACATCCTGGTGCAAAACAATCTGTGGTTATGGAAAGTAACATCGAACTTGTGCGTGAATTTATCAGAAATGAGCCAAAATCCTTATTGCGATACGTGGGAATGGAATTAAATATTTCCAAAGATTCAATTCATCACATTTTGTTTTTTTTAACACTGTAGTAGTATGTAGTAGTAGTAATATGGACGAAATAATAAAGTATACGAAAAATCTTACCGATAAACGCCAAAATGAACCAAAGATGAAATGAATCCGTAACAATTCTTCTTGCTTTTGGATTAAATAAAGAATTAAAGTATTTATGAAAACTGATAAAGATGACTATTCAAGGTAATTGAACCTTTAAGACGTAAGTAGAAGTATTCGAAATTAAATAAAAGAGTTCTAAAAACAAAGACATTGGATAACATGGGTTGAAGATCGTGGACGACCAAAAGAAAATGTGTGTAAAATGGTAATTCCACACGTCAAGGATCTGTCAGAAAAGTTCAGGAGGATAGACAACGCCTATAAAGTTAGAACAATTAACTATAAAAACCATGAACACAAAGAGATCGATTCTAACGAAAATGAACCCTGACAATAAGAATCAAAGAACGAAAAACAGTGTTTATAGAATACCATGTGGATATGGACGACAACATATACTCGTAGGAGAGACAAGCAGACCTCTCAGGGTGGGAGTAAATAAATGCCGAATAATCGTTTGACAGGGGAAACATAAATCGCATTTGGCTCAGCATTCTTGAGAAGAAAGACATGAGATCGCATGGAATGAAGCTACAATCTTGGCAAAAGAGGATCTTTGCTTTAAAAGAGAGCTGACAGAAACAACATACATGGCCACAACAACAAATATAATTAATATACAAAGCCTTAAGATTAAAGCTGTGTGGTTTCTTATAATTCGAGATAATATTAATAATATAAGGTTTTCCAATAGGGATGATATGATTTTGAAGTGACATTCGGCCATTTGTAATATGTCATGATCTGTCATTTGTTTTTCATTGTATTCAGTAGTGTTTACAATTTCATCATGGAGAGATATATGCAAGAACAACGTTTACAAATTATTCAGTTTTATTATCAAAATAATCGCTCTCCAATTGCAAATTTTCATGCGCTTTTGCCATTTTATGGGTGTAATAATCGTCCAAGTGTGCTTGCTATTCGTCGAATTGTTAAAAATTTTGAGGTTACATTTTCTTTACATAATTTTCAATTGCCAATAAGACAAAGAACCGCTCGAAGTATTGCAAATATTGCTGCCGTTCAGGCAAGTATTACAGAAGACCGTAATTTGTCCATTCCAAGACGTTCTCAACAATTGCGACTGTCTCAAACCACAACCTGGCGGATTTTGAGAAAGGATTTGGGTTTGCATCCCTATAAAATTGTTCTCACTCAAGAACTGAAGCCATTGGACCACCGTAAACGTCGTGAATTTGCTGATTTTGCCTTGGAACAACTTGAAAACGATAACGATTTTTTTAAGAAAATCATCTTCTCTGATGAGGCTCACTTTCATCTGGATGGTGTGGTAAATAAACAAAACTGTCGATTCTGGTGTGAAGAAAATCCGCAAATTATTTATGAAAAACCATTACATTCACCTAAATTAACAGTTTGGTGTGGTTTTTGGTATGGTGGAATCATCGGTCTGTACTTCTTTCAAAATGAAGCTGGTAACACCCTTACTGCCAATGGAGAGCGGTATAGATTGATGATAACCAACTTTTTATGGCCGACATTGGAAGAAGTTAATCTTGACAACATTTAGTTCCAACGTGCCACACAGCAAATGCAACAATGGAATTATTGCGAGAAAAGTTTGGAGATTCGATTATTTCAAGAAATTGTAATACTGAATGGCCTCTAAGAAGTTGTGATTTAACACCATTAGACTATTTCTTGTGGGGTTATTTGAAGTCATTGGTCTATCAAAATAAACCAGACTCTCTTCAAGCTTTACAAGTCAATATTGAACGTGCCATTCATAACATACTAGATTTAGTGGAAAAAGTGCACGAAAATTGGGTTCATGGAATTCGTTCCTGCAGAAGAGTCGTGGAGGCCATTTGAATGACGTTTTATTTAGAACTTAATTGTATCGATTGTACTTCACATTAAATAAAAAACTTTTGAATATTCTTAATAATAAGTGTGTTTTTTTCTAAAGAAATCATATCACTCTTATTGAAAAATATCTGTAACCACGATAATAAAGACAGAATAAAAACACCCAAGAACTTCAAACCGTAAATATTTCGCGTCCAATGAAGTACGTATGCACGAAAAAGATGGTTACTAAGCATATATCTGTAACATAAATACAAGTTTTAAAGAAGCAACTTTTGTTCTTCGGGTAGCTTGGTGATGAAGTATGTGGACTATAAAATAAATCGAGTATAGACAAGACTGGGTTCCAACCTCACACAGAACATATTCAAACGAAAAGAAATTAGGGAAGACGACGTATAAAAGCCAGATGACTTAAAGCTATAGTGATGAGTTTGACAAAGAACACAAGGCGTTACCAGGACTACTCTGAAGACAATAACAGTAGAGAGTGAGTAATTGTCGAAACGTCAGGGTATTTAAATTCTGCAAACGATAAAACAGACCAAATAACAACTCGAATTAAGAATTTTAGTTCTTGAAATTGATGAACATAAAGAAACTCAAAATAATATTCATCTTATTTAATCATAAATAAGTAATTTTGCAAATAAGTTTTTACTTCATTTATGTAAAACCTCACTCAACCAATTTCTTTTTAACCAGTTTGATTAAAACAGAACGTTACTCTAATTAAACAAGGAAAAGTAGTAGGTTCAATTTCTTTTAATTTTCAAGAATGTTAACGAATTAATTAAGAAAAAAACAAAGTCGGGTATTTACAAGATTTCCAGTTTCCCAAGCCGATTCTCTTTTCTGTTTGATAAAAGATATATTCGACACAGTTCTATCCCGCAAGAGAGAATCTAATTTCTAATGCATATTTGCGGGCAAAAGAGAAACACAAGAGAAAGAAAACTTTCAAATTAAAATTTTACGCTCCGACGCTCGTTAAAGAACTCGTGTCGTATAAAAGTGGAGGGAAAGAAAAAAAGTGAAATATTTAATTCCCGTTTGTTTGTTCAAGAACTTTTCAGTCTTTTCAGCTTTAGTCTCTTTTTTATTTAGGTGAAGCGTTCCATGTTATTTAGAACATAATACTCGCCATATTTTTACATATTTATAAGAAGTAGTTTACACGAAATGATCTCACGTAAGCAAATATTAAAGTTACGATAATGAATATTTTCATGCACAAAGTGACTTTTAAATTGTACTTATTTATTCATGTGTTGTCTGACGGATGCATAATTAACAAAGTATTATAAAGCAGTAAAGGCGAATACTGCAGTCTACCCCAAGACAAATGCGCATTTTTTTTTATTATATTATACATTGCCAGTATGAAAAACGGGTAACTTCGGTCTCTTTCTTAAATCATACTGATTATTTACATTTTGTTTTTTTCAGCTATAATAATATATGTATTGTAATATATGTAATGTAATAATAATAATAACCTTTACTATCAAACAGATTACAGGACAATGTATATAGCGGGTGGGCCATTTAAATGTTTAAATTTAAAAATGCAATAAAACAAAAACGGTTTGAAATTTTGCCAAATTTATTTTTTTGTTGTAAAGTACAATTGTTCCGGTTAGAGATGGAATATTATTTCATTAATATGGCTGCCGCAGCTAGCCTCACAGTACCCCGTTCGATCGGATCAATTTTCGAGCACTTTTTCGTGTGTATGGAGTCGTATCTCGGCAATGCCATCACGCGTGGTCTTCAAATGCTCAATTGTCTCTGGTTTGTCGGCATGACACTTGTCTTTAACGGCGCCCGACAGAAAATAGTCCAATGGTGTCAAATCACAGCTTCTTGCCTGTCAATTGACATCACCATTTCGGCTAATTAAACGGCCATCAAACATTTGACGCAATAAATCGATTGTGGCATGAGATGTGTGGCAAGTTGCACCATCCTGTTGAAATCAGGCATCGTTCACATCAATACCATGATGAGCGGGCACAAAAAAATCGGTTATCATGGTGCGATGGGTGTCTTCATTGACCGTAATGGTTGCGCCGTCCTCATTTTCAAAGAAATATGGGCCAATGATGTCTCCGCTCCACAAGTCGCACCAAACAGTCACTCGTAATGGGTGCATTGGCTTCTGTAAGACAACGTGTGGGTTTTCTGAGTCCCAAATACGGCAATTTTGCTTGTTAACGTACACGCCAAGACGTAAATGAGTTTCATTCGAAAAGATTTTTTTTGCAAAATCGTGCAGTTTCTCGTTGGCCCATCTAGCGAAGCGAAAACGAAGCGGATGGTCATGCGGCTTCAACTCTTGTAAGGCGTCATACCGAGATCTTTTCGCAAAATTCGACGTAAACTGGTGCGTGAAATATTCAATTCTTGAGAACGATGACGAGTTGATGTTGATGGATTCTCAAGCACACTCTCAGCCACAGCTTCGATATTTTCGGGTGTACGCACTGTACAAGCACGCTCATGTATTGGCACATCAACAGTGGAACCAGTTTCACGAACTTTAGCAATAAACTTGCGTATACCGGGCACTGTTGGTCCTTCTCTGGGACAAAATTTTGTACGACATTTTCGTGCAATTTCCGACAAATCGTCTTTTTAACATTCTTTAATTGGCATAAAGCCGAGATGTAAGTTTCTGTCTATTATACACTGGAAACATAGTCTCCGATCTGTAAGATAGAAGCGTTCTTGCTTTGTCGGTCAATACATTTATGTATTGGTCGAGAGAGGGAGATGTGATATTATTCATTATTTTCTGTATCGAAAGATATGATAATACACTCAGAAAGAATCGTTCATTAATAACACAAATCAACCTGACGATCCGTGATATCGGTGAAACATATGTAGTTGATAGGGTGTTATTAATAATAGAATGATTCTTTTTAACAAATCGTCTTTGTTTTGGAAATAAATTCCAACGTTGCTCAAGCGTAAATCGATTCATTTTGTTCAGTGGAGATAATATACTGAGTTTTTGGAAAATGGTGGAAGCAGAAATTATTAACTTACTAAAAAGCACTTTATTTCAGTTCGTCAAAACATTTTTGGTAATTTAATGCATACTTGTAGTCGTAGGAAACTGTGGTGTGATTTCTTTAAAGTTGTCATTTTATCGCACTTTAACATTATTAGAAAACATGAAATGACTTTATTTTAAGTCTATTATTTTTAACAATTATTATGCAATAACAAAATAAGACGATTTTTTTCCTGTCTAATAAAAAAAAAAAATAAGGACATTGTTTGATAACCATGTCATTTATTTTTTTTTGTTTCAAGGTCGTTATTGTTAACTAATTTATTCTATAACGCAGGAAATGTTTCTAAATGCAGAAACTGTACCTTTTATCGTGACTTGAATTGATGACGAAAGAAATTAGCTCTATGGTTCTAACGAATTTACGGTATCTTGTACCACAATGCAATACTTATGTTATATACCCTTTATGTAGGCAAGGGTATACACTAGAAATTATGGAACTGGTCCTTGTAGAAGAACTAACAATCGATATTATCGTTTTATAATATCTTTATGCTTTAGAAATCTACGTTTCCGGCCTGTTGTGGAGGCTTGAAACGAATTACAGTACGTGAATGTTCGCGGAGAAATAGTTCGAAGAAAGTTACGGGAGGCGAATCTTGTACTATGAACATACGCTTCAGGATCATAACTTGTCGGGAAACATAGCTGCTGTGGAGACTTGAAACGAATTACAGCACGTGAATGTTCGCTCACAAACAGTTCGAAGAAGGTTAAAGGAGGCTAATCTTGTACTATGAACATACGTTTCAGGATCATAACTCGTCGGGAAACATAGCTAGGTTGCAATTTGTAAAGAAAAATCTAAATCGAAATCCAATTGATTGGGAGCATATGTTAGAGATGAGGTCAGGTTTGAAGTTTCCTGATGGACGAGAAAGAGTCTGACGACTAAGAGAAGGACGTTGCTAAGTGTATAATTAATCCAAATGTAAGTTTCCAAAGAGGTTCAGTTATAGTGAGGTCGTGCATAAGTATGGCGACACATACCGAGTTGTATCTTATTTCCAGAAAATCGCTGATCGTTGATAGAAGCATAAACGAAATAATGGAAGATTGTGTTGTATTTCACGTACCCTTTCTAGGCATTAGCTTTTTTTAAAGCATGATAATGTGCGATCCCAAGTTACGTCAATCGTGAGAACATATCTACATACCTGAGACTAATATCCTCTAGATTTAAATTCAGCATGTATGAGATATGCTTTGTAAAAGAATTAGAAACTGTTCCTATTCTCAGAAGGCTGTATTAACTTAGAACGGCTCCCTTACTGTAGTTGGGAAAAATTCCTCAAAATGAAGCACATGCCTGGAAGAATGAACTTATATATAGTTTAATGCATACTCCTGGTCAAAGAAAACTCTAGAGTACCTATCAAATTTCATGGGTTTTATAGATTTATTCAATTCAAATAACCATAATTTTATAGCATATATCTACTGTGGCCAAACTCATAAATAATAAGAGAAAATTTTATTATTAAATCACATCTTAATAGTTTATTATTAAGAAAGCTTCGCTCGCATTGTAATGCCATGAAAACTTCTAACTCTAAGCCAATAACGTGTGCCAAATAGTAAATAAGTTATTATGCAGACCGTAAGAAAATGTATAAAATCACTACGAAAAACAATGTTTCTAATTTAATTTTAACGAAATTGATATGTTTGTTTCTAGATATTTTTATATGCAAGCTTCACGAAGTTACTCAATACAGCAGTTTTTAAAAAATGAATCGTCTGGACACATACCTAATCTTATTTAAGTAAAAATATTCTCAATCAATCGATTTTGCATTTATCAAAATCATTTTTTTTCGCACAGAAATTTTCTTTTTTATAAATACAATAAAAAATAATTTTCTGCTGATTTTGCGAAGAATTATCAAGAATTCTACTTCATAACTGTCATTGAAAATATTGTCGTATGCATAAACAGACCCTGACACTTCACTCGCGGAGAATACTGCAAAGAAAAACTTGTATCAATCACTTTCGAAAAACCCGGGTATGTGTGTGCGCATCGTATGAAGCTGTTATCTATGTGACGTTTTGATAAATTAATGTTCTCCAGTTAATGGTCTTCACACAGATTTTCATTGCTTCTCTTTGTAAAGTTTACACGCGTAGAAGGACATACATATGTGTCTCCATATGTATGAAAATGGGGGTTGCTTAGTTGTGTTTACGTTAAAAAATGTTTTTACTTCGATATATACAGCGTGTGTCAAAAGCAATATACGTATTACAAAGTATTATTTTGTCCAAACTATCAATCGTTGCGCCTCGGCTCGGCTGTTGGAGAAACGAATACATAGTCTAGTTTATTTAATAGCCGCTAGATGTCAGTTGTCTTCTGCTTTTCTTGGTAACCGTCATATGTTTAAAATGGCTACTCCGCAGCAGAAATCATTTTGTGTTTTCCAGTTTGCGAAGTGCAATTCCGTGATTACAGTGCAAAGATGTTTCAGGTTGAACTACCAAATTGATTCTCCGAATGGGTGAAACATTCGCAGATGGTAACGGCAGTTTTTAGATACAGAATGTGTATGTAAAGGAGAGATTCCTGGCCGCCCTCGTGTTTCTGTAAAAAATGTTGTACAAATTCAAACTGTTTTCCAACGTAATCCTTCAAAATCACCTCGTCGTGCCAGTCGGGAGTTACAACTGTCTACAACAACAATTTGGCGTATTTTGGGACGTCGGTTGGTTATGAAGCCGTACAAGTTACAGTTGTTACAAGCTTTGCGTCCTGATGACAAACGGAAACGTGTGGCATTTTGTAACGTGATTTTCAACAAAACGGGGCGCCCCCTCACTGGAGTCGCCAAGTGCGTGAATATCTGAATGAAACTCTACCGAACCGTTGGATTGATCGTCAAGGAGCTGGCGACTCAGCATGTCTCAGCTGGGCTCCACGGTCACCGGATTTGACACCCTGTGACTTCTTCCTGTGGGGTTTCGTTAAAGACAACGTTTATGTACCACCACTCCCATAGAACCTGGGTTGAGTTGAAGAACCGGATCCGTACTGCCATAACATCAGTGACGAAGGACATGCTTGCTCGAGTATGGGAGAAATTTGAGTATCGATGTGATATTGTTCGTGCCGCTGATGGAGGACATATTGAAAATCTATAATCTGAACTTGCGAGATTCGTAAATATGTGTGTAAAGTTTCATATTCGCATGTCTTAAAGTTTAATAAATATATGCATTCGAAATACGTATATTCTTTTTGAAACACCATGTATATACAAAAATATTTTCTTGTGATCAGTTTCATGTTCTAAAATTTCAATAATTTCGTATTGAAAATTATGTTCTACATCTTGCAATTGTATTGCTAGGGCACGTGATTTTGTTCCAATATTACTATCACTTCCATGTTGAACAATGCGTGATTTCAAAGTTTGTCAAGTCTGACCTATACCTATAGAATCTGTTACAATCATTATATGGGATCCGGTACATAGCGTTGCAGTTCATTAGAAAAGGTGCCCTTTTGTTTTTAAGAGAATGACATGGCTACTCAATCTGTTATATCTATTTGTTTTTATGTTCGTGAAAGGTTTGAAATATGAAGTAATTTTTTCAGGTAAACATCTTAGCATCTTCAATAGGGCCGTCAAAAAATAGAATTAAAAATTAATTTTCTCAAGATATGCTACTATGGGCAGCCGTTATTAACAAATCATATAAAATTTTTAAATTGTCATGCGAAAACCTATCATCACTGTGTGTGATTCTGCTTTTTAAGGCAATGACAATGAATGCTTAGCAGGCAGTGCACTTCTGCCCGGTAAGCAGTGGATTGGGGTTCAATTCCCCAACGAGAACATGACTTTTTCCATTAATTTCCGCCTTAATTAAAACATCGTTTTAATTAAGACCAAAATTAATGAAACAGAAAATTACAAATTTTCAATTTATTTCGTGAAATGTACGTGAACGCATATATACTTGTGTGCATATGTGCAATTTCATATGAATTTAATAATAAAACTATTCATTTATGTATAAAATATTTTCTTCATATTTATTTTGAGAAATTTTCCGACTGGTCCTCGTATATATATATGTAGTATAAAGGATTTTGCCGTGAATAATACATTGATGGAACATTAAAATACCTAATTCCTCAAATGTTTAAATAGTTCAGCTTTTATAATATATTCCAACAACAAGAATTCGACGTTTCGAGATGGAATGTCTAACATTACATTCATCGTGTACGTAATTTACCTGACACAAAGAATGTAAACAATTTTAGATTCTACGTCTGATATGATATGTTGCAGTATTATATTCCTCAATTTTCATTTATTATGTTTTGGCAAAAGTTGTTAGTATTTATTGGGAAAGTCATGTTTACAAAACTAAATTCTATTCGGATCCTAAAGAAATTAAAAATTGTACGAAATAAAACAAATACTAGATTTTCTTAAGGTATTAAGGTGTTGGTTAGATTAAATATTCTTACTTTATAAGTACATAAGACCGCATTTTTGTTAATTTAATTTATTTCTTTGTATTACTTCAAAAACTACAGTTAGGAGTACAACTAAAATTTATTATTGAATTAAACGCAAAGTTCTTGAGGATTTTAAGTAAAAATTTAAAAGGCACACTTTTTATTACTATTTTAATTACACACAGGTATCCACGTAGGGTGCGGCTTGCTACCCTGTTTAGTCGAAGACTGTCGTGTCGATTGTTCGATAAAATAAGCGTGCAATCTTGTTCAATAAATATAGCATAACTCTGTGTATAGTATGTCGGTGTGAAGAAGACATCAAACAACGCACAAGTTTTAACGACACAAAGGCAAGAGAATAAAAAAGACAAATAGATATAGTTAATGTGAATGAGCATAAAATATCATAAATTAATAAATGTATAATTGAATAAATAGTAAATATTTGAAAATGTAAATCTACATGATCAACAAGTAATCAAAGTAGCCGTTTCTTCTGGAACTGGGCCAGGTTTCGTGCACAACAAAAAAGTTACTATTCTCGAATTTAATATATAATAATAATAATAATTTGTTTCACATTATGTATTTAGAAATTTTAATACTTTTAAAGGAAAGGGAAAAAGATAAAAAAAATGCAATTCCCGAAATTTTCAATTGTTTAAATTAAAAAAAAAATAAAATGTAATTTTTCTACTACATTGACTATTACATTAATTGATACAAAATAAGAAAATTTCAAAAAAGGCCCGTTACTAAATATATCTAAATAAACTTAGCTGGTAATCAGCGATGGAGACGATGGTTTCAATGAGGCTCAGTCTAACCATGTGATAGGCCAAGATAGTATTTGTTAGCTTTGTAATTACATACAAGTGCAAAAAGAAAATTTTAAATTGATTTGCTATTCAAATTTACATTTGGTTAATACACAACACTCTATAATAACAACTAGTGAAGAAATTAGAAAAATTACATGGCGTGGTTAAGATGGTGATGAATAAGAAAACACACTTAATTAAACGGCCTTGAAATATTTCCTAACGTGCCTTAAATTCCATTAAAGTGAAGAATTAGTAAAATGCTTACTTACTTACTTACTTAATCCTATAGACTCTTATACCTTTCGGTGTCGAGTCATGCTGGAGTCGAGTCCTCCGCTTCCCCTCTCCATATCTCCCTCCACTTTCCTCTGTTGCTCGCCAAAGCCTTTACGTTCTCCCATCCTATTCCCCTCTTCACAGCCGCCGCCCGCACTTCATCCCTCCACGTTCTTCTCGGTCTACCCCTCTTCCTCTTTCCAATCTCCCTAGCCTCAAACACCTGCCTAATCAACCTCTCCTCGCCCCTTCTCATTATATGACCCAACCACCTTAGCTGACCCTGTTCTATCGTCGTTTCTATTGGGATTATGTTTAACTTTTCCCTAAATACCTGGTTCCTAATTTTATCCATCCTCGTTTTCCCCTCTATTTTTCTCAGGAATCTCATCTCTGTGCTTGTAAGTCTACTCCTCTGCCTCTGTGTTGTTGTCCAAGATTCGCATGCGTATGTCATTGTCGGTTTTACCACTTTTCTAA
The DNA here is from genome assembly GCA_031893035.1 of Dermolepida albohirtum. Classification (NCBI taxonomy): domain Eukaryota; kingdom Metazoa; phylum Arthropoda; class Insecta; order Coleoptera; family Scarabaeidae; genus Dermolepida; species Dermolepida albohirtum. The sequence goes on along the minus strand of JAVIWB010002198.1, from coordinate 41,195 downwards.
TTATTTCCGCTTTTACCTGTCTTGGTATTTCCTTCTTGCTTAGGAAGCTGTTCTTTATGCTGTTATATAGCCTACCGGTCTTTGCTATTCTTTCATTTATTTCGTCCTCCAGGGTTCCTTCCTTGTTTATTATCACGCCTAAGTATGTGAATCTATCCACCTGCTCTATCTGTATCCTGTGCTTCTCCTTCTGTGCTCCAATTATCATTGTTTTAGTTTTCTGTTTATTTATTTTCATATTTAGTTTCTTCAGTTCTTCATTAATAATAGTTACATTTCTTTGCAGTTGTTTCTCTGTTCTCCCTATTATCACCATGTCATCCGCATAACATAGTTCTGTCAAGCGTATACATTTTAATCTCCAGTATCCAACTGGATATACTTCTAGTCTACCTCTGCTCTGCTTAATTGCTTCATCTAGAACCAAGTTAAAAAGTAGTGGGCTCAGAATGCATCCCTGTCTCAGTCCAATTTTGTTAGCAAATGATTTAGATTTTTCATTTCTTATTCTTATGTAACTCTCAGTTTTTTCGTAGAGACTTTGTATGTTTTGTATTAGCTCCCTTTCTATTCCTCTACTCCTTAATATTCTCCAAACATCTTCTCTTCTCACTCTGTCAAATGCCTTCTCCATATCAATAAAACAGGCATGCATCTGTCCTCCAGATCTAACCGCCCTTTCTGACAGTAGCCTGAGCACAAATATCTGGTCGTTTGTTCCTCTTTCCTTTCTAAACCCACTTTGGCTCTCCTCCAGCTCGTTCTCTAAACTACTTCTAAGTCTATGTTCCAATATTCTGGCATATATTTTTCCCACCACGCTACCAAGCGTTATACCTCTAAAGTTTGCACAGTCCATGCTATTCCGCTTTTTGTATATCGGTGTTATAATGCCTATCTGCCAATCTGAAGGCGCTTTATGTTCCATTCTTGCCTGATTCATAATTTCCAAAAGTTCTTGTCTTCTCTCCTGGTTCATATATTTTATCATTTCTGTCGTGATTTCATCATGTCCCGGTGCTGTACCCATCTTCATCCTCTGTATTGCTTCTATTAATTCTTCCTCCCTTATTCTTTCTGTCTGTCCACTCTCTTCCTGTGTCATATTTTGTTGTTCCTTATTTTGGTAGTCTCTCAGAACGTCTGTTTCGTTCTCCTCCAATAGTTCCTCGAAGTCTTCCCTCCATCTTCCCATAATATCCTCTTCTTTAGTAAGTACTTTTCCATTTCTATCCCTTACGTTCCTCAACATATTCGCTCTCGGCCTTCTCATTTGTTTAAGTGCATTGTAAAACAGCTTCTGATTTTCTTTAAACGCTTTTGTTAGTTTGTTGCCGAAGTCTATCCATGTTTTTTCTTTACTCTCCTTTATCGCCTTTTTAGCTTCTATCCGTTTCCGCTTATATTCGTCATAGTTTTTCTGCGATCCATCTGTCAGGTATCTCTTCCACATCTGTTTCTTATCTTTCACAATTCTTTGTATTTCTTCTGTCCACCAGGCTGTTCTTTTTCTCGGACCATTAGTTATTTTTGTAGCCCCACAGCTTTCCTTCGCTGCCCTTATTAAACTTTGTTTGTATTCTAGCCATCTCTCTTCTATCTGTTGATATCCTGTTCCCTTTCCTCTATGTATCATCAGTTGTCTCTGGTATTCCTCTTTAACCTTTTCCTCTCTTAATCTGTAGCTTCTAATCTTTTCCTTGCCTATTCTCCTCTTATCCCCTCCTTGCTCTTCATAACCCATTTTCATATCCATTCTGACCATATAATGGTCGCTACCTATTTCTGCCCCTCTTTTCACTTTTATGTCCTTTACCAGGTTCCACATCCTCTTATTTACCAGGTAGTAGTCTATAATTGAGCGTTCCCCTCTGCTCCTGACTTCCCTTGTGTATTTGTGCACATCTTTATGTTTAAATTTAGAATTTCCTATTATTAGGTCATTTTCCATACTCAAATTAATGATTCGTGTCCCATTATCATTCAGTATATCTTCCCCTTCCCGGCCCAGCCACCTTTCCATTCCTTGATTATTTCTTCCCACTCTCCCATTTAGGTCTCCCATTACTACTATATTATTATTCTCTGTGTTATCTATTGTCTCTTGTAGTTTTTCAAAAAACAAGTTTTTCTCTTCGCTTAATGCGTTTCCGCTTGGTGCATAAGTTACTATAAAATAGTACTTTTCTTGTTTGTGTAACATTTCCAGTTCCATAATTCTTTCATTCACCATTTTAACATCTATAATGCTGTTTTTATATTTTGGGCTTACTATTATCGCTACCCCCGCTTGTGCTACTGTCGTTTGATCCACTCCTGACCACCAGATCCAGTAGCCCTCATTTATCTCTTCCATACCCCTTCCCTTCTTCTTCGTTTCTGTTGCCCCCAATATATCAACTTTCATTTTCCTCATCTCTCCCACCATCTCTATCTCCTTACCCGCAATACCCCTAACGTTCCATATCCCTAACGACGTTTCCTCTCTTCTTTTCAGTTTCCCTTCCATCATCTTTTCTCGTGTCATGTTCTCTCTCTTCATTCCACCTCCATTCGTTCTGCTTATTCGTCCCATATTCCCCGTTCCCGTGTTCGTCATAGCTCCCCACCCCTCGATGTCTACATCTCCTCTCCCCTCCTTCATTTCCACTCTCTTCGCCCTACTCGGGTCAGTGTTTCTATTTTTGCTATCGCCATCCAACTCATATCCTCTTATCTTTGCCAGGTTCGTCTTTGTTTCTCCGTTCTTTCCTGGGTCTCTTAGTTTTTTGTGTTTTCTGCATTTTTACTTCTAGAGTCTCTCTCATATTCCCCGAGAGCTCCCTTCTTTCTATCCCACTTGTATTCTTTACCCTCAATCGTAATTTTCTGGTATCCTATCCTTACTAGTAAAATGCTAATTCTTCGCTATTTTTTAAATATTGTCCAAATGGCGAAAGAAAGAATGCAGTTGTTTGAAGCTTTTTTTATCAGGTTGCAAATGGAAACTTGCGCTATTCGAGTTTTATATATAACTCACACGCTCGTTCGTTTCTTATCGTGAAACAAACAAGAGTTCATTCCAGTTTGATATTGTTACGGCTTGATCTAAAAATATCGAGTAAAAATTGAAATTTAGATCATAAATTTTTCGTGGTTATGATTGTACTTAAATGCAATAGTGGGTCAGGAAGACTAATGTCAGTGAAGAGAACGAAAATTTAAGAAAATATGTTTAATATGGTAGAGGAAGATCCACATACTTCTGGCAGAAAAAATGCAATTGTTTTCAATATAGTTGGACTTCTTGGAACATTTTCATGCAATAGCTATTATACTCATACCATGTTCAACGTGCTCAAGTACTTCTTCTTGACAATTTTTTTCCACTAATTACGTTTCATTAATGTATCGTACAAACATTGTCTCCTAAATTCCGCAACTGCTAGTGCTGATTCTTTTGATCGATATTGCAAGTTTGCTAAAAGATGTAATAATGAATTTCCACAATAATTGCATGTGGTCCAAAGAAAACTCCCAGAAGATACGTGAAAATCGTTTTCGACATTAGTTTACATTAAATGTTTGGATTGCAGTTGCAGGCGATAGGCTAATTGGACTGATGTTTTTACCAAGAATACTTACTAGTGAGACATAATGAAATTTCTGGCAGAATATGCTTCCTGAGTTGCTACAGGATATATCAGTAGGAACAGGAAATCAAATGTGGTTCTTGCATGATGGAGCACCGCTCTTTTAGTCTGATTGCCCATGAGTTTCTGGGTGCAACATATTTGAATTGCCGCGGACATCTAAAATTTGTTCGATTCATGAACTTAAATTTCATAGATTTTTTTCTTATGAGACTATTTGAAATCATTAACTTATGGCACTCCAATTGAAGCTGAAGATGATTTACGGAATCAGATAATAGATAGATAAGGAATATTCCAAGTGTTTTTGAAAGAGTCCGTTAATTAATGAGGAATAGATTTGATTCATGTACATGTAGCTGACGACAATCATTCTTAGAAGCTTTTGTTCGCTGCGTTCGCGAAAAATTTCAGTGAGCTGCAAAAATTGACAGTCAATTATTTTTAAAACTAGTTGTGAAATCCAAAATCTGATTGGACATATTTAAGTTTATATCAAATTACGTGAATAATAGATTGGCTTTAAAAATTGAATGCTGTAGCATTCATGTCATTTTTCACCACTGCGAAAATGAATGCTATAACATTCACGTCCGCGATCATATTAACATACATATAATATTTATGCAATAAATATGTTGTGCTTTTTAAACACCTCTCTAACTCTGTATCTTCGAAAAGAAGCGATTTTTGAAAAAATCATCAAAGATATAAGATTTATTATTGAAATAATCCAAGGAATCTCTGTAAAAATTTTTGTCATATGTTTAGAAAACATCCTGTATATATTTCGAGAGAGATTCGTGCTGTTTTCATCATAACAGATGAAAATAAAAATAAGCCATATAAGCCCCCAAATATAATTTGTTAGGATTAATTTTTTTACTTTGTTTTTTGTTTCATTTAACCTACTTCTAGTTTTTTGTTCATTACATTGCTCTCTCGTCGTTCGTTGTGATTTACTTGGCTCCCAACTTTCTTTTAGTTGACTGGAATTAATTTCATCCTCTTTGTAGCAATATTAGTTTTCGATTAGTTTTCATGTAATTACCTTTGTTTTTTTATCTAATCGTTTTTTGAAAATATTGTTACGGTATTATTTGTTCTTATATTGGCATTAACTTATTATTTGTAGATTTCCATGTCGGATTATTCTTAATTATTATTACTATATTAATTATTCATTTGAATATATTTTTTTATTACGTTTTGTCAATTTTAGATACGCTGTGTTCGTTCGTATTGCTTTTATACAATTATGTATATTGCGTAAGACGTTGAAAACTTTTTTTGACTGCGTGAAAGTTAACTTAAAATTTAAATGTTTTTCCTTGTAAGCGAAGAAAATATATGCAAATTCTCATATAAATATTCTGTAGGTTATTCACTGAATACAGAATGAATAATTGGTGTCGATAAATGCATTTCAGTGTTTAGTTTTAGTAACTTTATTCACAATGTAAATAATGGAAAACATGTTAATATTTGATTAATATAAATATAAATGCCAGGTGTACCGGAAAGTCATTACCGGGTTTTTCACAAAAAAACTACATTATTTTCAAGAAAATGGAAAAAACTATTTATTCAAAGTATTGGCCACTTGATTCTACATATTTTGCCCATCTTTCAGACAATTTATGGATGCCTTCGCAAAAAAACTCTTTGTTCTTTGGCTAAAACCATTCCTCAAGCTATTTTCTAACTTCTTCGAAATTGGCGAAGTACTGCGCGTGGGTTTGACTCGATCGACATCTTTCTTGTGTGGTCATCAACCCCAGTGGATCTCCTGGCCGAGAAGCACCACTTCTAGAGTACTGTAATTGTAAACTTTGCGCAACTTTTCACAAGTTTGACGAGCGTTCTCTCCTTTATAGAAGTAAGAGAACAGAATATGGCGCACACTTTGGTCTTTTATGCTAAACTTTTTATAAGTATTTAAACGCTCGTCTAAATTGTTCAATTTTTTTTCAAATTGAAGCTAGAACTCTCGGCTGTCATAAAGCATAACATAAAGATATATGCGAAGCACTCTATTAGTTACAAAATTGAACAAGCGCCATCTGTTATGCAAAAATAATGTCATGACTTCCCTACAATCTAATTATTGAATGCTGCAAGAAAAACCAACTGAAAATGGTAAAGAAAGGTAATTACTCAAAGCATTCGGTCTAATTACAATGAGCACAACATATATAAGGAAATAAAGAAAAGCAGGAGAAGTAAAATGACAAAACTGAGATTATATAAAAGCGCAAAATGACCCTTAGTAGTTTACATAGCAGAAATCACATGCTTAACAAATAAATAAAACGAAGACCTAAGAGCTGTCGAACAAAAATGCTTAAAAAATATGTAGCATCAGGAAAGTAGATGATAAACAAGTTAATTAAAAGTCCTATGTGTCCCATGGATGAGAAAAGGTGATAGTCGGATGGGCAAGGTCTGAAGAGCACGGCGGGTTTGATATTATGTTCCATCCAAGTGCTTTCAATGCTTCCTTGACCGGTTTTGCTGTATAAGACGGCGCGTTATCGTGCTGTAAAGTCACTTTACCGTGTTTTCGGGCCTTTTCTGGACGTTTTTTATCAATGGACGGTACAAATTGATAATTTGTTGTCAGTAGCGATCAGTATTAATTGTTTCACAAGGTTTTAACAGTTCGTAATACACCACGCGACACTGGTTCTACCAAATACAGAGCATTGTTTTGCGACCAAAACGATTGTGCCTTGGAGTCGATGGGCCGGCTTTTATGGTTGTAAAGTTATAATATTTAATAGGAAAAAAGTACGTTAAAAAGTATTATAAAAAAATTAATCAAATAAAAATATGTGTATGTTACAAATTGCGCGGTTTCTTTTAAGAGTAAATAAAATATAGATGGCGCACTGAATTTGTCTGGGTATGTGGGTATTTAAAAGGTGTGATGTATGACATTTATAAAAATTGCTTCGTACACGACGCGTTCAAGTTGAAGTTCGAGTTCTGTGAAAAGAGTTTTTAGAAAATTACGTGAATTTTATGGTTTACATAATCGTGGAACAATAAAAAAAGTGAAAGATACGGTCGTAGTGGTCGTTCACAAGAAAATATTGGTTTGGTTCGTGAAAGTGTTGCTGAAGATCCTGAAATGTCCATTAGACGACGTTCACAACTTGGACTTGGTGGATCAACAACATGGCGTATTTTACACAAGGATTTAGCTCTGAAATCATATAAGGTTCAAATAACACAGGAACTGAAGCCAATAGATCATCTAAAACGTCATTCATTTGTCAATTACATCAATGAACAACCAGCTGATTTTTCTCAAAAAATAATGTTTTCCGATGAGGCACATTTTGAACTTGGTGGCTATGTCAATAAACAAAAATGCCGTACCTGGGGTGAGGAAAATTCACAAATTATTCATGAGAAACCTATGCATCCTAAACGAGTTACTATTTGGTGTCCATTATGGTCAGGTGGTGTAATTGGACCTTACTTATTTGAAAATGCTACTGGTGTAGCTCTAACTGTCAATGGTGATCGAAATATTCGGATGATAACCGAATTTTTGTGGCCTGAATTAATGAATATTGATCTGAGGATATTCGGTTTCAACAGGATGGCGCTACACCTCACTTTGCACACGAATCAATTGATTTATTGAGAGAAAAATTTCCTGGGCGTGTAATCTCAAGAAACGGTGACGTTAATTGGCCACCAAGATCATGTGATTTGACACCGTAGACTATTTTCTTTGGGATTATGTGAAAAGTCAGGTTTATAAAAACAATCCACAATCAATTTCTGTTTTGAAAGATGAAATTATTCGTGTCATTGGTGAGATAGAGCCTCAATTATGTCAAAATGTCATTGAAAATTTTAGCAAAAGAATGGATGTCTGTGGAGCTACAAGAGGAGGCCATTTGGCAGATATTACTTTTCGCATATAAATGTCATAACTGATACTTCAATTACCAATAAAAGGTTTTTGAAAGTCGATGCAAATTATGTGTTTCATTTATTCTTTAAAAACATCGCGAAATTTGAAACGGCCTTTATAATATCGATGTATTGTAGGCTAAAAGGGAAAATAAATAACTTGAAACAGGGAGACGTCCTCCTTCCGAGTCATCATTAATATGAATTAAATATTTTATTATCCCATACTCGTCGAAAAAGCCAAGCACAGAAGAATGAAATTTTAGCAAAACGACGAACATATTAAAAAAGAAAGGAATTACATTTAAATAACGTCCAAGCATTTGTCGATTGTCGACGGTGAAAGGGATAAAGTGAACAGAATAAACTCCGTATAATTCCTTTAATTCAGCATTAATAAGTTTAGATATTCCTGACCGTTAGATATCATCGAGATAATTTTAATAGTCAACGATAACTAACTCGAAATCGCATTGTTCTTTTAATTAGTAATATTTTAACTGGAAAAGTTGGTAATTATAGGAAAACGTCCCCCTCTTTCACGCTAAGTTAACTCTGAATTCTAATCTACGAGTGTTTCTAGGTCTGGACGAAAATTTGAGGACCGAAAATGACCCCTTATTAACCAGATTATTTCCGAGCGTAAATTTAAAATTCAGCGTGCGAACTGTTCTGGATTTACAAACAAAGGCTTAAATTATTTACGCGGGTCGGATTTACAACACGTCTGTCCAAGAGAATGATAACAAAATATCGCTATTATTTTCAATATTCCGGCGGAGCGGGCAATTATTTAGCGACTTAATATGAATAATGCTAATTTAATCACTGCGTATTATACCACGAGAGCAAACACATTCGCTTTAACAATTATGTTATGGAGTTAAATTTAGATGAATACATTCATCGTCCTTCTGATTATAATCTTTGCGGAGCAATTCGAAAATTTCATTCAATGTATTCTTACGTAATTGTCGGGGTAATTCTTTGGTGACAGTAAAACAAAACTTTGAAATAACAAAAATAACTTTCTCAAATTTCATTGACAATCTCTAATATTGGACAAACCTCCGGGTTCGCAATGGCGTATAGCTTTGCCGGGAGGTTTGGATCAGTGTGACTATAAAGTAAATAAATAATGTGCAAAGGGTACTAGGAAAGTTTTGCGATATGACGCAACAGTGAATCGTAGGAAGCTGCTTGTTGCTGCATGTTGAGACATGTTCATACGTGCATAGTAGCCGCCGCGCCATATCGATGGGCTCAGTTATTCATTAGCAGTGAGAGTGTAAAGTGCTTGCGATGGCATCATGATCACGAAATGAGATAAGGGCAGTTTTGCGTTATAATTTCGCGCGTGGTTTAAACATAGACCAGTGCTTCGAAGGAATGATTCTTGCACTAGGGGACGTTTGTCCACACCGCGCAACGATATTCAGGTGGTATAGAGAATTCGAAAGGAGAAATTTAACTGTGGAGGATGATGAGAGGCCGGCAAGGACATGAACGTCAGTTACGGAGGAAAACGTTACATCAACTGACTGAAGAGCAGATGACACGACGTGTGACTTGGTGCCGGGTGAAGCTAAAAAAGTTTAATACGGGACAAGCTCGGTATGTCAACAGCATGGTAGCTGTATTTTTCAAATCTAGTGGAATTGTGGAACGCGTCGTTTTGAAAACACAGACAGTCACAGCTAAGTAGTATACTGAACAGTGCTTGCCTAAAGTCATTGGATTTATGAAGAACCTGTGGTCAAAGTCAAGAATGTACACCCGGTTTCTCCATCACGATAATGCTCCAGCTCACCGCGCTAAAGTATGCACAGAATATTTGACCGCGACAGGATTGAAGCTTCTCGAGCACCCTCCCTACAGTCCAGATCTTGCTCCCTGCGCTTTTGCACTGTTCCCGCATGTGAAAATGAAACTAAAAGGGAGGCGGTTTTCCAGTGATGAGGACCTTCTGCGGGCTTGGGACCACGAGTGTGCTTTACTTCCTAGTAAAACTTGGCAGAACTGGTTTAAAGATTGGTTTCGGAGGTTGGAGAGGTGTATTGAGTGTAGAGGAAATTACTTTGAAAAAATGAAATAAACAAAGCTGTATTGCAAAACTTTCCTAGTACCCTTTATATGTATTATATTATAATTAGGTACATCGTTATTTTTTACGGGTTGATTCATGGAGCCATTTTCTAACTTCTTCGAAATTGGCGAAGTGATGCTCCGCAAGCGCGTGTCTCATTAATGCGAAAAGGTGATAGTCGGACGGGGCAAGGTCTGGAGAGTACGGCGGGTGAGATACTATGTTCCATCCAAGTGCTTTCAACGCTTCCTTGACCGGTTTTGTTGTATGAGACGGCGCGTTATCGTGCTGCTAAATCACTTTATCGTGTCTTCGTGTCCATTCTGAACGTTTTTCTATCAATACATGGTTCAAATTGATAATTTGTTTTCGAGTGATCAGTACTAAATACAATATTTCACCAGGTTTCAACAGTTCATAATACACCACGCCACTCTAGTCCCACCAAAAACAGAGCATTCTCTTGCGACCAATACGATTTGACTTTGGAGTCGATGGGCCGGCTTCGCCATATGTTAACCATGATTTGTCTTGCACATCGAAATCACCACTTTTGAATTGTCGAAACCACGCCTCGAATGTTTTCATGGTTGGATCATGTTCACCGTAAGTTTCTATCAGCAAATGATGACGTTCAGCTGTTTTCTTTTGATTAAATTAGAAAAGTAATGCGTTGCCGCAAATGCATTTTTCCAAGCATTCGACATTTTCAAAGATTTTGAAGTTTGATGTCAGTAGAATAAAATGAAGTATGTGTCAAATCATAACATTGCGTATTGAAGCCTAGCGACATCTGTTAGAAAAACCGGTAATGACTTTTCGGTACACCGGTAAATAGTGAACGCTACTATTCACGCACAGCTATGTCCTGTGGAAGACGTAAAAAATTATTGAGCTTTAAAGTAGTTTAAAAGTATTTTAGACCAAGATTCGGATTTTACGATTATTAATTAAATTATTACTGTACAAATATTACACCATTATATGTAAAACTGTTGTTTTTTATTTACGAGAACACCTTTCCCCACGGTACACTCAGTTTACTGAAACAACTATAGAAACATATCTTATGCTTTAAATATTTAACAGACGCTATTCAGTTTGTGACTTCACAGAAGACGCTTAAAACGGTAAATATTTCGCCACGTTTTATAAATTACAATTTATTTTATTTTATGTACCTACTATCAAGCGCATGCCTATGGCGCGCTGCTCAATTTCGCTTCTTTATTTACGAAACTGTCACAACTTCAAAAGGTGTATATCTATATATACATATGCCTATACCTATACCAATACATTTATTTTTTATTGCCATATGTTTAGCTTCTGACACGCACAATAAATCTAGGTCTTTTCGGGTTATTTTATGAGAATACCTCCATTTCATCCATGGCGAATAAAAAAATCTCGTCCGTAAATAAAGGGGATATGACATCGCATACACACATATACACATGCTTTGATATTTTATAATTGCTCCCAAAAAAGAATATTAAAGAATTTCGACTCTTAGACAGGCGTGGATGTTTAAAAAGTTTATATTTAAATTATTTTTATGAACATAATTAAATAAACGAAACCGTTATGATTAATTAAAATGCTCTTAGTTATCGCCGTGGCATTTGGTATTTCCCTTTTCAATAATTATTGGCAGATATTATGGTCTTGAAAGTAGCGTTACTGAATAATGCAAGATAATTTCTACTCGAGTTTGCGGTAACCACAGTAACTGACTGTCATTGATTCAGAGTGTCGCATTAGCAAATAGAAGCAGGCAGTGGAACAGAAGGACCAATACTAAATCTTATCTCTCTAAAGGTATTTAGTGAATCCTGTTTAGGATTTATTGCGAAGATATGTGTACGTCATAGTGTAGATGAAGATATCACTTTGTATGTATACATGTAACTATATATACTAGAGAAAATATTACAATTTAAGCTATTGTCAATGTTGAATAGAATAGTAAAATAAATTATACACTTCGTATAATTAAATAATAAATTAATTTTGATTATAATGTGACATAATTGAAATTAGTACTTATTATGCGTAAATATCGAGCCATATAATAATAATAATAATAATAATAATAATAATAATAATATGCCTTCATTTTCCAAGAAGTAATCATACAAGCAATGTAAATACAAAACATTCAACTGAATGGAAAATCCTAAGGGGTGGTTCAGATGAATGACTAGAAGTCATCCCCTGCTCTAACACCAAACCCTTAAAGTTATAAAAAAATATAAATAACAAGTAATTGCCTAATACTAAGTACTAATAAAAACCTAACCTAATTGAATTATTCTGCCCGTGCACACAACCGTAACCCAACAAAGTCATTACAATTAAACAAAGTAATATAAACAATTTTCCCTAGCATACAAGAATAAGTTAATAATGGAGAGACATCACACACAAGACTGCTTATCAAATAGGTAATTAAATATAGCACGCCTAAAGGCACCAATCCCATGGACCTCAAGTGATCATCCAAAGAATTATAATAGTAATAAATGTTGTACGTGAAAGATCTTCTAAAAAAAGTTGTGCGGTATCTAGGTAGACCAATCATATTCTTCCTTCTTACATTAATATTATGCACATCGCACCGAAACCTAATTTTATACAACAAGTATGGAGGATACTTTGTCAAAAGTATTTTATGATAAAGGTTCAGAGAATGGAAAGCAATGCGATTTCGCATATTCAGCCACCGCAAAGTTTTTAATTTATGTGATATTCATTTATAATTGTTTAATAACACAGGCTTGCAAAGAAGTACTTTTTTAAAATTGTTTTAACTTCAGTCACTTTTTTGTGTATTTTTCAATGCTGTACTCCAAAACGAAAACAGGTTTTTACTGTCACGTAGGGTTTTCTCACAAAGAACAGATGTATTTTAGGAATAGTAAGTGAAATACAAAGAATTATGGAATGTTTATTTTATTTTTTATTTTACATTTTATTAAAATCATAAGTAACCAAACATTTTTCATGAAAACAATACAAAATTAATAAAACTGAATGATCTTCTTGTTTAATGATCCTTGTAGCCTCATTTTCGCTTCCCGTTAAAACTTCGTTTTGTGCTTTTTCTACTGGAGGAGCGCTGGGGAGCGTCTCTATTCAACATTCTTCAGTAGTCCGCTATCATATTAACATTACATTCCTTGATATCGCTTTTCCATTTCCATTATGTCTTGGTGAAATCTTTCGTCTTGATAGTCTGGAAAGTAGTCCAGGTGTGAGTGAAAAAAATTTAATTTTATGCTCATGCTACAGCCTAAATTCTTGAAGCTTTCCATCATTTTAGCTGCAATGGCCTTGTAGTCAGAATCTTTTTCGTTCCTAAGTAATCCGGTTACAACAAGTTTAAAAGATACCCATGCTGTTTTTTGTACAGTACAGAGTCAAGACACACACTGCATGATGATAGTGACAAAAGTTTGACAGTTACTCAATGTTGCCACCCGACCAAATTAATTTTCTCACGGCCAATCTAAGTCTAGTTTTAATTATTAAGATTAAATATTGTAATGCTTACTTGTTCAAAATGCCTATTTGTCGATAATTTCAAGTGACATTTGTTACTAAACTGTGTTGTGAGTACGTTGGAGTTAGTACTAACTCCAAAATATTTACAACTTTAATGTTCCAGTTTTACGGTGATGCTAGAACATGTTATTGTAACTCTTTTCTTTTTAGTTTGGTATCGTTTCTAAATGCATCCAATAGTAAATTGCGCAAGCATGGGATGTACTTTTTGATAGTAAAGTGAATATACGAGGATAGTTTGACAAGTCGTGAGAATGACACATAGGCGGCACTCTAACTGGTAAATCAAATGCACTGTAATTTAGGTTGCCTATTTATATGTTTACATTCCGATATTTAGATAAATCGGTTGATTAGTTTATTTTTGACAGCTGATTGAAAAAGAAGCAACGCGTCGTTTTGTTAAAATGGAAAAAAGAGTATCGTACGGGGATTAAATATTTCGTAATTAAGGGTATGAAAGCTACCGAAATGAGTTACGGGAAACATTAGGTGAATCTGCTCCATTATCCGTCACAATAACTAGACGGGTAAATGAATTTAAACGTGGTAGAACAAGCTGTGTTGATGAAGCGCGCTCTGGAGCACCCAAAATCGTGACTTCTAAGGAAATGGTTAAAAAAATCCATAATATTATTACCCAAGATCGACGACTCAAAGTGAGAGAGAGAGAGAGCAGACATGGTAAACACTTCAACAGAACACGTACACCACATTTTAACGAAAGGATTGGGCCTTTCCTAGCTTTCGGCAAGATGGGTGCCGCGATTGCTTACGACTGATCAAAAGTTCACTCGTTTTGCCTATTTCCAATGAGTGTTTGGACCTTTATAAGCGGAATCCGGTTGATTTTTGTAGACAATTTGTTACTTGCGACGAAACTTGGGTACACTACAGTACACCCGAAACTAAACAACAGTCGAAACTGCACTTCCAAAGAAAGCGAAAATCACTTTATCGGCAAACAAGGTGATGGCATCAATTTTTTGGGATTTAAAGGGCATTTTGCTCATTGATTACCTTCAGAAAGGTGCCACAGTAAATGGACAATATTATGCAGAACTTCTACAAAAATTAAATGTTGAGATTCGTGCTAAACGGCCAGGAATGGTAAAGAAAAAGATTCTGTTTCACCAAGACAACACTCCCTCGCATACCAGCACAGTTGCGATATCCAAAATCCACGAGTTGCATTTCCAAGTAGTACCGCATGCGCCTTATTCGCCGGATCTAGCCCCTTCCGACTTCCACCTTTTTCCAAAATTGAAAACGGCACTAGGTGGAAAGAAATTTTCGTCTAACGACGAGCTTATTATATTCGTAAATGAGATGGTATAAGGGCATTGGAGCACCGTTGGAATGAATGTATTGCCCTTTTAGGAGAATATATTGAAGAATAAAAATTATTTTGTATTTAAAAAATTCGTTTTTCTTTTCCATTCTCACTACTTGTCAAACTACCCTCGTATATATATATATTCGCGTTTCGAATCCTTACTTACATTTTAAAATATTTAATTTTGTTGTCTTTTTAATATCTCTCTGATATCTTTCTAATATCTCGCTATTCTCTATATGCTATTACACAAAATACCATTCTTAATACATTCTTTTTTGTATGTTTTATTTTCAGCTTTTACGTTTTAATTGTTTTAGGTATTTAAATCTCAATATTTCTTATTTTCGTAAGTATAAATGGTTTCATTTTGTCCGAAAATAACTTACATTTTTCAAATACAATGTATTCAAATGTATTCAAATGAATGTTACTTTGATCTGTATATTTATGAGCTCTCTCAAAATCAGACGGACGAACTGACTGTTATACTTGTTTTGGCGTTAGAGGATTTATCTTATTTTCTGTCTTGCTTCATCACTGTTTTGCCATCGTCTGGAATCGCAGTAACTTTTATATAGTATCCAATCCTGTTTTGGGTAATCTATCAAATGTTGAGTTCGGTTAGCTTTTTCCTTGCTTAAGTTTACAGATTTTCTTTCGTTTCACACTGAATTACCTCAGTTTTTTTCCTTCAATTATAGGATTTTACTAATTTGTTAACTTGTGTACAGGTTTGTCGTACGCATCTATGTACTGATAATCACATGTGAGCGAATATTAACCAATGGCCAAACATAAAATAAAGAAAGAAATAATTTTAAAATTTTTATAACATTTACCTTGTTTATAGCTGCTGTTACGTAGTAAGTGGATAACTTTGGCGAAAAGTTTGCACCATTACCATAGGCATATTTCCATATTTTTCTCGAATAAAAGGCAAACAACTATGGTTATGCGTTTACGAGATAACAGATCATAAAAGAAATTTTATTGTAAATATAATGATACGTGTATACAAAACATACAAAAATCCATTATCGTTTTTACAGAACACTTACGATCTGAATTCAGGTTCACAAAAGAGAGAAAATCATGTTGTTTGCACGCTTATAAACACTCGACCAATAACATCAAGATCGAAAAAACTAGAGGAACGTAGATAAGTGCAAGTTCATTATTACAGTCATTATTTACAAAAGGCTTAGAATACTTCGAATAACTTTATTTGCTATCTGAAGCCGCTTAAACCAATTTCCAATATTATTAGTTAGTAGAAGGTTAGAAAAATGTGTTGGTGTTCATGAGTGACGGCGCCTGCCAGAGATTTTTACATGTGATGCGTAAAGTTCATGCTTTACATCTTGTGGCACAAACTTGGGATGTGGATGCATTAATAGCAAATAGCAAAAGAATCTCGAAGCTCCCAAATGAAGTCGAGAATTTCAGACGGGGCCGTTGTATTCCTGAAGCACGACAAGCAATCCTTACAAGTTGGAGAACATGATTGAAGGAGACTTTTTACTATTCTGAGTATTTCCAGCGAATGAAATCTGTGATTCTGCAATTTAATCCAGACGAAGCTGCAGCTATTAAGGAAAATTAAATAAGATTTTAAGATATTTTCATTGAAACAAATTTAGAAACTATTTACGAAATTGGTAAATCGTAATGGAGACTGTGGTTGAGTAAATTAATCAATGAAGGTTATATATATATATATATATATATATATATATATATATATAAGCTCTTTCCACAATTATTTTGAAAAACTTATTTTAAGAGTTATGTATATATATATATATATTATATATATATATACTATATATATATATATATTATAAGGACTTAAATTGTATAATGAAATATCAAATGAGTTAAAAACTCAAAGAAATTATTATATTTTTAAAAGACAATGTGTTAATTTTGTTGAAAACAACTTAATTTGTTAATTTTGTTGAAATCAACTTAAAGTTTTCATTTTAAATTCATAAAATTCTACCTTTTTTGTAAAATTTTTATTATAATGTAAATTTTAAAAGTATTTAAAATACTAATAAAGATCAAATCAGTCAGGTGATTTTGATGGAGCCTGTGATTGGTTAATTTAATAACTAAAGATCGATATATAACCTCTTTCCACATTAATTTTCGTAATTCTGTATACGCATTTCGACAACTAAGATGTACAGTGTGCGTCTTGGCTTTCAACGGTACGTATCGTGTGCGGAATTAGTTTTTTCGTACGGGTATTTCTTGCCGTAGTTCCTCAGGTGCGACACCGCTTAATCGTCTGTTGATGATGACAATTTGGTTGTCGAAAAGCGTATACAGAATTACGAAAATTAATGTGGAAAGGGGTTATATATCACTCTCTAGTGATTAAATCAAATCAATCAATCATCTGTTTCTCAATATAACGTAAAATGAAAAAGGATTGAGGAGTGAACAGGAAAGTTATAATAAAAGTTAATAGTGCCGCTGTGGAGAAAGAGAAGAAACCCATTGATTAGACAATATGACAATATAATTCTTAGTTTTGCAAATATAAAGCGAAATTTCTTATAATCGACATAACGCCGGTTTTAATCTTTAATAAGCATGTTATTTATCATATACTGTTGAAGCACCGCTTTCAAGTTACGTGTATGAAGTTTTGATACAAAGTTTCTAGTTACGCGTATCTATGTTTGATACATACATACGTACGTGCTTGCCTGTTACGACTATCATAAACTAGATATGTAATTCCAGTATTACTAAGGATGTACATATTTACATATATACATACGGAGTAATAGATTTAACGAAATTGGAATTATTAAATTCACTTAAGTTTACATATTTAAAATAAATGCTATTTTATTATTATATTTATAATGTTTATAACTAAAATATGCACGCTAAACATGCGTTGCTATCACCCGATTCTTTTTGTTTCCGTACCGTGTTGCACATAATAAAGAACCTACTTGCACCAGAAATTATAAAGCAAGAACTGCTGACAAAAATGTTATGTAAACAGACAGTAGCATTGTACTGTTTTAGAGAATAGCTAACATAGATTCGAGGTTAAAATAGCGCACTATGGTATAGATTTCCCGAATGCGGAAGACGTGACGTCGATTGTAACGTAAAGCTGGGTGCTTACAGAATATAATTGTTTAATTAATCTTATCGTAGTCTGGTTTTGCAAGAAAATTTTCCAATGTCTTGATTAAACTTGCTTTTTTTTTCTAGAAAGGGTAAGATACGTGTAATAAAACAAGATGTAATATTTCAGTAGATCATATATTAAAATGGGTAATTATTATATATACATACATATATATATATATATATATATATGTATATATATATATATATATATATATATATATATATACATATATATAAACGATTTTTCAATTTCTACAATATTTGGGAATTATATATATATATACATAATAATTATTTCCTCCCATGCAAGTGGTGACGAAACGTCGGTAGCAGAATTATCGAAGACGCGGTCCCACCGGGAAGTTAAGATACCGTGGAAGTTTACAAGACAAATTACCAGATGTACCGGAAAGTCATTACCAGTTTTTCCGTAAAAAAATTACATAATTCTCAAGTAAATGGAAAAATTTATTTATTCAAAGTATTGGCCATTTGATTCTACAAATCTTGCCTATGTTTCAGGCAATTTATGGATGCCATTCCAAAAAAAATCATTTGTCCTTTGAGCGAAATTGAAAATGATGAAGTGCTGCTCTGCAAGCGCGTGTCCCACTGTTGCGAAAAGGTGTTAGTCGGACGGGGGAAGGTCTGGAGAGTACGGCGGGTGTGGTATTATGTCCCATCCAAGTGCTCTCAACGCTTCCCTGACCGGTTTTGTTGTATGAGATGGCGCGTTATCGTGCTGTAAAATCACTTTACCGTGTCTTCGGGCCCATTCTGGTCGTTTTTCTATCAATTCATAGTTCAAATTGATAATTTGGTGGTAGCGATTAATTGTTTCACCAGGTTTCAACAGTTCGCAATATACCAGGCCAGTCGGGTCCCATCAAACAAAGAACACTGTCTTGTGACCAAAACGATTTGGCCTTGAAGTCGATGGGCCGTCTTCGCCAAGTGATAACCATGATTTTTTGCGATTAGGACTTTCGAAATAAAGCCATTTTTCAACACCTGTCACTATTCGATGCGGAAATAACTTCCGATTATACCTTTGAAACAGTATTTCACAGACGATTTTTCGATTTTTCATTTGCCTATCATTCAATTGATTTGGCACCCATTTGCCCATCTTTTGGATTTTTCCCATTGCTAATAATCGGTCGCTAATCGTTTCCTGGGCCACATTTAACGCTCCTGCCAATTGTTTTTGAGCTGGGGTTCGGTCTTCATGCAATAACCCCTGCCGTTTCGTATCTTCAAACTTTTCCGGTCTACCAGAAGGTTCTTTGTCTTGCACATCGAAATCACCACTTTTGAATCGTCGAAACTACGGCTCACATGTTGGAGAATGCTCGCTGTAAGTTTTTACCAGCAAGCGATGACTTTTAGCGTCTTTTTCCTTTTGATTAAATAAGAAAAATGATACGTGCCGCAAATACACTTGTTCAGACATGAAACTCGACATTTCCAGAGATATAAATCTATGACAGTGCTAGTTTCACAAAATATAACCTGTATGGCTTTGAAGCTTGATGTCAGTAGAATAAAATGACATGGGTGTCAAATTATAATATTGCATACTTAAGCCTAGCGACATCTGTAAGAAAAACCGCTAATAACTTTCCGGTGCTTCTGGTAAGGTATCTTCTAACACTACTTTTAAAAATAAATCATTTTATTTATAAACAGATCTTCTTTTCTTTAGGTTGTAGAAGATATACCATAAGAATTATATAAAATCTAAAATGGCCTCGAAGCTTTTCTTTTAGAAAAATGTACTTTCTTGATTTTTAACCGATAAAACTTACAAAAGCTTGTCTGATAACTTTTGGATATATTATAATAATTTTCCGTATACAGATAATTAATTAATTAGTAATTAATTGAAAAAAATTGTACGTTTTTACAATTATATATATCGCAGTTTTTGTAACAGTTATTATCAACGGCTAATTAATTTATCGCCTTTTGTTTTGTGTCTTTTTAGCGCCCTCATGAATTTAGGTAATGAAGTTATGTTTATATATTTAATAAATAATTTTATATATTTAATATTTTAATTAAAACAAAATAAAGTGTATTAATGACTGTCTGTTTTTTTTTATAAATTTCGCCGATAGACTATGTACTGATAGATGGCACTACGTATACATAAAGTACAATATTGCATTTGTCTGTATACTGATTTTCTTTGAATACATTTAATCTGTAAATACAAAATTCATTTAGTAATGGAAAATTTTAAAAAAAACATGAAAAAATTACACTTAAATTCAAACTATTCAAAAACGTATGGACATCAGTGCTTTCAAAAGAAAGTTGTAGATCGATAGACAATGAAAAGTAGTATAAGAGATCCTATAAAATTGAAAATACTTTAACCGTATCTAATAGCAGATAAATTCTTGCATTGGTTGAGCATTTTCAAGCATTTCTTGATCAAAGGAAAGGTGAATTTTGAATTTTTTTGAGAAGTATTTATTTATTCATCAATATCCATTTTGTCCCCTTCAAAGTAATCCCGCTCAGATGTAATGCACTTATGCCAGCGCTTCCCCCAATCCTCGAAGCACTTCTGAAATGCGCTTTTCGGTATGACCATCAGCTCGTTCTTCGATTCTGATTTTATCTCATCAATTGTGGTAAAACGCTTTCCTTTCATTGGTCTCTTCAGTTTTAGGAATAGGAAAAAGTCGCAGGGAACCAAATCTGGTGAATAAGGTGGTTGAGGTATGATTAGGATGTTGTTTTTGGCCAAAAAATCACGAACAAGCATTAATGTGAGCTAGTGCATTATCGTGATGCAGACTCCATGATTTTTTTTCCACAATTCCGATCGTTTGAGCAGTATTGCTTCACGCAAACGTTGCATAACTTACTTGTAGTATCCCTTATTAACCGTACGACCTGTTGGCAAGAACTCATGATGCACCACGCCATTGTAATCGAAGAAAATACTGAGCAAAACCTTCACATTTGATCGAACCCGGCGTGCATTTTCTCGGCCTTCTGTAAAGCGCTTGTACCACTTGTAAACACTTTTTTGAGACAAAGTGGACTCGCCGAATGCCACAGTCAACATTTCAAATGCCTGGGAGCACTTTATTCCATTTTTAACGCAAAATTTAATACACATTCTATGATCCATTTTTTCAAAAGTCAAAAATCGAAGAACACACACAAACGTGACTAAGCTTTTCACTTGTCAACAACAAACTACTAATCCAAATTGGCTGATAATGCCAACATATGACTCACACATGTGTACCAATATAACAAAAAAAAATTTCGATAATCGAATGTACACAGCGCGCAAAAATTCAAAACTCACCTTTCCTTTTGAACAAACCACATATATAATTTGTATCGATGTAATATAAATATTAACTATATTAAACCGAATTAACTAAAAAAATTAAATCCGTTTCTGCAATTTCACAATGAAATTATAAATATAATACGTTTACATATGTATACCTGATGAAATGCCTGCATAATTATTATAAATATTGTTATTTCAAATATTATAGGAAATTAAATATAAAAATATCATTTTGAATTTTGAATAAAATGAATAAAATAAAATTAACTTTTAAATTTTAAATATTTTCATAGAACTGAATGGTTAACATATATATTGATGAAAAAATGTGATACCTAGATAGTTTCAAAATCAAATGCAAATTCCACTTTCTTTGTACATTTCAAATATCTATTTACATACTATCTCCGTATTTGCATTAAGATACGTGAAATGTAAAAGGCAAGAACTGTTTGCAAGCAATAAACGCAGGCATTTAGTGTCAGCAGAAGACTTCGATTAAGCTTTATGGTGAGCAGTGGAACGATTAAATGTCCTAACTGTGTCTATTACAGCATGAAAACGAACACAAGTAAAAGGTATACGTTCATTTTCCTATTTGAAATTGTCCATTTTACTGACAATTTTCTACTGTTCTAATGCCGTCTACTTTATTTCATTGCTTACAATTAGGTAGGCAATTTTACTCGTACGGTATTTGGAAAAAATAATTACCATAATTTTCACCAGCAGACTTTTCGGCGGAGCGTTAATACATAAACAAATTAATTTATTCTACGAGGGTGTGTTGAAAAATCCGTGGAATGAGAGACAAATGGCGCAATTGTAGGCTATTTATGTAGTACGATGGTAAGTTGTGTCCCTAACAACGTCAACAGGTAAATTTCAGATCCCTACTTTTATTAGTTTTTTTGTGATGATTGTTTAGTTAAGAGCGTCTCGGAGTTTTCGACGAAATGAACAGTCTTAATATTGGTCATTAAGTACATTTTCTTGAAAGACTTATTAGCAAAAAAATATTCGTTATGAGATGAAGTATGGACTAAAGAATCTATCTCCTTCATTTTCCACTGTTGATAACTGAGTTCGTCACCTCAAATGTGGTTCCACAATCATTGAAGATACACCACATTCTGAACGTTCGAAATCTATCGCTATACTGAAAATCGTTGAAAAAGTGTTGAATGACCATCGTTTCAAAATACGACATATGTATGTTTTGAATAGAGTTGATCAAAAACTAGTGCAAATGTAAATTTATTGATTTCTCGTTAGTGTTTTGACTGCATTTGCCAACAAGGTAGGTTTTATGCGTCTATTTATAACTACAGATAAGGCTTAGGTTCATCATAATATGCCCGTAACAAAACTATCATCTAAACAGAGACAGTGCAGTGATTCTCCTTCCTCAAAGGAAGCAATGACTGTTCGATCTGTACGGAAGGTAATGGCTTTTACTTTTTGTGATACATAAGATTTTCTTCCTCTTGGTTACTTTTAAAAGGTCATCACAGGCCTATATTACGAAACAAATTAAGACAAGAAACGAATGAAAAATGTTTTGCTTTGTTCAAAAGAAAATTTCCACCGAAACAATCTACGCTATGTCAAAAATGAATGAATTAGACTTCGACTTGTTGTAATCGTTTTATTCGCTGGATTTAGCATCGTCAGATTACGACCGTTTTTCATGTCTAAAAAAACCTTGCAAATCAGAAATTTTCGACAGAAAACGATGTTAAAGCCATCGTGAATGCTTATTTTAAAGAACTTGAATTCTATCAAAGTATACAGACTCTGGATCATTGCTGGTATAAATGTATCGAGGTGAAGGATAAGAACGAATTTCGAACCGCAAAGTCCTTTTCCTTGCTTTTGTTCTTCGGACTTTTAAGCTAACCATCGTAAGTTGAATGTAGACTAATTATAGTTATTTTTAGAGTAAATAATATGTAATATAGTGCTTCGGAAATAATATAATAGCCAATAAAATAGTTATTTTTTTAACCACATAAGGCAATAATGATGCAAAAGAAACAGACGTCGATACATCAATAAATTTCAATGATAAACTATATACTGATAGACGGCACTACTTATACATAAAGCACAACATTACATTTGTTCGTCTACTGATTTTCTTTGAATGCATTTAATCTGTAAATATAAAATTCATTTAGTAAAAGAAAATTTAAAATAAGAACATGAAAAAATTACACTTAAATTCAAACTATTAAAAAACGTATGGACATCGGTGCTTTCAAAAGAAAGTTGTAGATCGATAGACAACGAAAAGTAGTCTAAGAGATCCTATAAAAGGAAAATACTTTAACAGGATCTAACAGCAGATAAATTCTTTCATTGGCTGAGCATTTTCAAGCATTTCTTAATCAAATTGTCTACTTAACACGACACTCCCATCATCTAATGAAAAGTTATTGTACTCGTATATCAATAAATGCTCATGTGCTGACATTTTTGAAAGTCCTAAAAACGATTTTTATTTCAAAATTTATCAAATTCTTTTGATTTAATCCTGAATAAAAAACTCGAAAAACTATAACAAAACCAACTTTTGATTGCGTATGTATGCTACATGCAGTGTTTCTTGTTATTACGTAATGCAAAGGTTGTTTCAAATTGGCCGGTTTTTTTAAGAATAAATAAAATATAGATGCGCACTGAATTCGTCTGGGTATGTGGGCATTTAAAAAGTGTGACGTATGACATTTATAAAAATGGCTTCGTACGCGGTACAACAACGCGTTCAAATTATTGAATTACTTTCTGAAAATCAGCGTTCTGTGAAGAGAGTTTTTAGAAGATTACGTGAATTTTATGGTTTACATAATCGTCCATCCGCAAGCACTATTGGTCAAGTTATTAAAAAATTTCAAGAGACCGGTTCCGTGGAGGATCAAAAAAGTGAAAAATACAGTCGTAGTGGTCGTTCACAAGAAAATATTGGTTTGGTTCGTGAAAGTGTTTCTGAAGATCCTGAAATATCCATTAGACGACGTTCACAACAACCTGGACTTAGTGGATCAACAACATGGCGTATTTTACGCAAGGATTTAGCTCTGAAGGCATATAAAGTTCAAATAACACAGGAACTGAAGCTATTAGATCATTTAAAACGTTCATTTGTTAATTTCATCAATGAACAACCAGCTGATTTTTCTCAAAAAATAATGTTTTCCGATGAGGCACATTTTGAATTTGGTGGCTATGTTAATAAACAAAATTGCCGTATCTGGGATGAGGAAAATCCACGAATTATTCATGGGAAACCTATGCATCCTAAACGAGTTACTGCTTGGTGTGCATTGTGGTCAGGTGGTGTAATTGGACCTTTAAAAATGCTGCTGGTGAAACTGTAACTCTCAATGGTGATCGATATCGTCGGACGATAACCGAATTTTTGTAGCCTGAATTAATGAATATTGATCTAGAGGATATGTGGTTTCAACAGGATGGCACTACACCTCACTTTGCACACGAATCAATTGATTTATTGAGAGAAAAATTTCCTGGACGTGTAATCTCAAGAAACGGTGATGTTAATTGGCCACCAATATCATGCGGTTTGACACCGTTAAACTATTTTCTTTGGGGTTCTGCGAAAAGTCAGGTTTATAAAAACAATCTACAATCAATTCCTGCTTTGAAAGATGAAATTGTTCGTGTCATTGGTGAAACAGAGCCTCAATTATGTCAAAATGTAATTGAAAATTTAACCAAAGGGTGGACGTCTGTGAAGCTGCAAAATTTGACACACTCTTTATATTGTCCTAATTGCAAGTAATAAATAGCCCCTCGCCCGAAACATCGTTACAAAAAATTGTTTTATTATCCCCGTAGTCGAAACTACCAATAAATAAAAATAACGTTATAATTACAATAAATTCACCAACATATTAAAAAAGAAAAGAATGCATTTATATCAAAAATGTAATTTAATTAGATCTTTTATTTTATATGTATCATGTATTTGTATCTATAAGTGATTAAAAAGTAGGGATGTGTATTGAGAAAATATATTTTTAATGTACGATAATTTTAGCTGGAAACACGGAATTAAAAAAAATAACATAAATCTTAAAAAATAGCACAAAGTAATTACACTAACACAGTTTATTCAGAGCGAAAACATACAAAAATATAAGTTTATACATGAAACAATTGTGGTCTCTTAATTTTAGTATGTCATAATTTTGATTGTTAGATAAAATTAACTATTTTTACTTTAAATAAGCAATCATGCTAAGTAATTTTGTTCAAAATATTTTCACTCAAATTAAAAAATAATTTAGGTTTGTAAAAAATACAGTCATTAATCATAAAAGTAAAAAAAAAGTCTAATTATAAAACATTTAACGGTGAAATACTTAATTCACTCTAATAGATTTCAGATTCCATTTATCACACACTTCGTATACATGCAGGGGTGACTAATTGTAGGACCCAATTTATCAAAGGCGTAAAAACATATGTATGAATGCGCGTAATATTAAATATGTAAATATTATCATTGATTGTTATACGAAAAACATTACGCTAAGAACTTAAAAAACTTGAAAAAGAAAAAAGATGGTATCACTAATGTTATTTTTGGACTTAAATATGAACGATGAAAATGTAAATTCTAACAGAACAATTTTCCTTTAACGTTGATTAAATTAAATAAATACTAATTGCCAAATTATTTGGGGTTGCGATAAGATAAAGATTAAATTAGAACTTTTTTTCATGTGTTACCCTGTTTTCCATCCTTAAACGTATGAGGTAAACGGGCCCTGGTTATACAAATGGAGGATACACTCAGACTATTCAAAATAATGTTATGGCCTTAAATAAATTTTTAGTGTAAAGAGCCAGTGAACATTATAGAGGATTAAAAATGTTTAATATTCAATTTTTTCTACATAAGAATTTATATATATATATATATATATATATATATATATATATATATATGTCTTTTAATATTTATTGAATTGTATCAAATAAGCTCAACATTGGAGTGCGCCAAATACGAGGGTGGTTCCAGAAGTACCCAACCCAACAAAGAAAACACCAAAATTTTGGAAAGAAATATGGCGATGTTCAATAAGTTTGATACCCTTTTTATAATTAGAACTGTCTTGCTCCTCAAAATAGCCATTAACTGCCGACATCATTTCTTCATCCTTGGAAAATCTTAAGCCATTTTTTCAGGTTTTGGAACAGAA
The DNA here is from genome assembly GCA_031893035.1 of Dermolepida albohirtum. Lineage (NCBI taxonomy): Eukaryota > Metazoa > Arthropoda > Insecta > Coleoptera > Scarabaeidae > Dermolepida > Dermolepida albohirtum. The sequence goes on along the minus strand of JAVIWB010002198.1, from coordinate 14,929 downwards.
AATAATCCGAGGAGGCAAAATCTGACGAATAGATTGCAATCTGGCGAATAGAGCCTTCTTAACCAAATGCAGCCATTTTCGCTTGACTTTTTCGCTCAAACGTTGCAATAAGTTCGCATAATACACGCCGTTGATAGTTTTTCCCTTTTCAAGATAGTCAATGAAAATTATTCCACGCGCATCCCAAAAAAACCGATGCCATGACCTTGCCCACAGATGAAAAGATCTTCGCCTTCTTTGGAGCCGGTTCTCCCTTTTGAGTCCATTGTTTCGATTGTTCTTTTGTCTCGGGTGTGAAGTGTTGGATCCACGTTTCATCCATGGTTATGAAACGGGGCAAAAATTCTGCTTTGTTGCTGTGAAACTTCGCTAAACACTCAATTGAAACATCTTCGCGATACTGTTTTTGCTCGAGTGTGAGAAAACGCGGCACCCATCTTGCACACGGCTTCCTCATTTTCAAGTTTTAAGATGACATGCGATGTGCTGCACCTTTTTAAATGCTTACTATGTCTGCTAGCTCGCGCACTTTCAGTCGACGATCATCCAGTACTGCTTTGTGGATTTTCTTAACCATTTTTGGAGTTGTCACCTAATTTGCTCGACCACTGCGATGCTCGCACTGGCAGCTCGTACGGCCTCGTTTAAACTTTGCTACCCAATATTTCACTGTTGTAAACGAAGGAGCAGACTCACTCAGAGTAGAATCCAGTTTAGCTTTTATATCGGTTGGGCTGAGGCCTTCCAAATAAAAGTACTGTATCACGTAACGATGACCAACTTGCTCCATTTTTACAAACTCACTGGAAACGTTCACTATTGATGGCTGCCAAACAAATACTAAACAACGTAGTATTTTCAAACTTGAAACATATGCTTTATAGATTGTGTACTTTCTAATACAGTGATATTTTTCGTACTACATAATTTTAATTTATTATATTGTAGTTTTGATTAAAATAAAACCTTTACATAATTAATCTATATGACATTTACTTATAACTATTAACTTTAATTCAACAATATAATTAACTTTACATCCTTTGAAAAGAAAATTTAATTTCTTTAATTAAAATATTGTAATTTAACTTTCAAATCATTTATAGCCATTTAGTTTTAAATATTTTAATGTTACCATAAAAAAGCGAACGCTAATATTATAGTCAAGTAATTACAAAGCCACCTGGAATAATTTCCAATTAATACATGGACAATGATCACCTGATTTAGTTAATTAAATTCTATTAATTAAACAAGATTAAAATTTCCATGGCATTTGTAATCTATGTACTACAATCGGTCGTATTGATTATCAACTACGGTGGACATATACGAGGGGGCGCTAAGAGTACCGAAGAACAATAAAAATGTACTTATTTGAAAACCAAATGCAGAGACTAAAAATATGTTTGTAACAGCACATAAAAAGTGTAAATACCGTCTTCAATGGTATGTTGACGTTGAAGGACATTATATATATATATATATATATATATATATATATATATACAGTATATATAGAGGTTTTCCAATAAGGACTTGACAACTTTTTTTCAAAATAAAATGCAGACCATTTGAGATATTTCAAAAACTTTATTATCGAATTGAAGTACAATCAAAACATTTATGAATGGAACTCGACTTCGTTCATATGGCCACCGCGGGCACGTTTGCGGCGGTCGATTCGTTGGACCCAATTTTCGATGATTCGGCCACACAATTCGGTCGAAACGGCGACTATTTCGCGTTCAATGTTGGCTCTGAGATCTTTCAACGTTGTCAGCTTGTTGGCATAGACCAATGACTTGACGTAGCCCCAAAGAAAAAAGTCAGGAGGCGTTAAATCGCACGAACGAGGCGGCCAATCGACTGGTCCATTTCTTGAGATAAGACGCTCATCGAACTTACTCTTCAATAAATCGATTGTAACGTGTGCTGTGTGGCTTGTGGTACCGTCCTGCTGAAACCACATGTTGTCCAAGTCCATATCTTCCAATTCGGGCCAAAAATAATCGGTAATCATGGCGCGATAACGATTACCATTCACAGTAACGTGACGATCATTATCGTCGACGAAAAAATATGGCCCTATGATGCCGCCGGCATGCAAACCGCACCGAACAGTTATTTTTTGTGGAGGAAGTGATGTTTCATGAAGCACATGTGGATTTTCACCCGACCAATAATGCATTTTTTGCTTATTGACGAACCCATTGAGCCAAAAAATGAGCTTCGTCACTGAAAATGATTTTGCGATGAAATTGATCATCTTGGCGCATCTTTTTCAGAGCCCAATTGGAGAACGTACGTCGCTTCAAATGGTCCATCGGCTTCAATTCTTGAGTCAGCTTGATCTTGTATGGGTGTAAACCAAGATCCTTACGCAAAATTCGCCATAAAGTGGTTTGGGCGATGCCCTACTCTTGAGAACGCCATGGAATTGACCGATTTGGATCATTTGCTACGGACGTTTCAACAGCAGCGACATTTTCGACACTTCGACTAACCCGTTGTCTCACTGGCACGGCAGCATCACACAACGAATATGTAGACTCAAATTTTTGCACTAAACTTGTTACTGCCTGTCTACTAGGGCGAGAATTACGAAAAATCGGAGTTAACGCTCTTAAAGTAGCGGTCACGGACTCCGAATTTCTGTAGTAAATTTTTATAATTTGCAGACGTTGTTCGTTCGTGTACTTTACCATGATGAAAATGTTAAGTTTACTAAATAAATTGACAGTAACAGTTCGATGATTAGTGAAAGGGTGCGTTCACAAATTGAATTAAAAGCTGTAAAGTCCCTATTGGAAACCCTTTACATACGGGGTTTGTTCAAAAGGAAAGGTGAATTATGAATTTTTTTGAAAAGTATCTATTTATTCATCAATATCTATTTTGTCTTCTTCAAAGTAATCAGATATAATGCACTTATGCCAGCGCTTCTTCCAATCCTCTAAACACTTCTGAAATGCGCTTTTCGGTATGACCATCAGCTCGTTCTTCGATTCTGACTTTATCTCATCAATTGTGGCAAAACTCTTTCCTTTCATTGGTCTCTTCAGTTTTGGGAATAGGAAAAAGTCGCAGGGAGCCAAATCTGGTGAATAAGATGGTTGAGGCATGATTTGGGTGTTGTTTTTGGCCAAAAAATCACGAACAAGCGTTGATGTGTGAGCTGGTGCATTATCGTGATGCAGAATCCATGATTTTTTTCCACAATTCCGATCGTTTGAGCCGTATTGCTTGTAGTATTCCTTATTAACCGTACGACCTGTTGGCAAGAACTTATGATGCACCACGCCATTGTAATCGAAGAAAATAGTGAGCAAAACCTTCACATTTGATCGAACTTGGCGTGCATTTTCTCGGCCTTCTGTAAAGCGCTTGTACCGCTTATAAACCCTTTTTTGACAAAGTGGACTCGCCGAATGCCACAGTCAACATTTCAGGTGCCTTGGAGCACTTTATTCCATTTTAACGCAAAATTTAATACATATTCTTTGATCCATTTTTTTCAAAAGTCAAAAATCGAAGAACACACACAAACGTGACTAAGCTTTTCAGTTGTCAACAACAAACTACCAATCCAAATTGGCTGATAATGCCAACATATGACTAACATATGTGTACCAACATAACAAAAAAAAATTCGATAATCGAATGCACACAGCGCGAAAATTCAAAATTCATCTTTCCTTTTGACCAAACCGCGTATATATATATATATATATACATTTCCCTAAAATATCAGAAGAAGAAAACAGAAGCAGAAAATGTGAAAAATAGCTGTTAATAAAAGAGAATGGCGGTTGAAATTAATCTACATTTTGTGTAGGAACAAATTTATGATATTTATAAATGCATAAATATTATAATTACGAGTCTGTATTCGGAATGAGACAGCTCGTATTAATTGTTCACTGCAAATCGCAAATAAATAGCTAACTAGTCAAGTACTGGCGGGCGAATTTTTACAGCAGGAAAAACACGATGATAAATAATTTCAACACCACAGCCGGCAGAAGTATTTTATTGATGAGAGAAATTTTTATCGTTCTTTCATTCCAAACAATAGGTGTACCCTGCGTAACCAACGATTCACTAGAATCACTGTCACGCAGTTAATTTATTAGTCCTTTCTTTTCCTCAAAATTCGTTATAATAAAGTTAAAAAGTTCGAGGCGTCCACTTTTTTAAAAATTAATTTATTATGATAATTAATTAAGACTTGATGATTTATTTCTGTAAGAATATTAATTAAGATTGACACAAGTTCAACCAGGAGGATATTTGATTACTAAACATAATACACCGTGTTTCAAAAAGAATATACGTATTACGAAGTATTATTTTGTCCAAACTATCGATCGCTGCGCCTCGGCTCGGCTATTGGAGAAACGAATACATAGTCTAGTTTATTTAATAGCCGCTAGATGTCAGTTGTCTTCTGTTTTTCTTGGTAACCGTCATATGTTTAAAATGGCTACTCAGCAGCAGAAATCATTTTGTGTTCTCGAGTTTGCGAAGTTCAATTCCGTGATTACAGCGCAAAGACGTTTCAGGTTGAGTTACCAAATTGATCCTGCGAATGGGTCGAACATTCGCAAATGGTATCGACAGTTTGTAGATACAGGATGTGCATGTAAAGGAAATAGTCCTCTCCGCCCTTGTATTTCTGAAGAAAATTTTGCACGAATTCAAACTGCTTTCCAACGTAATCCTTCAAAATCAACTCGTCGTGCCAGTCAGGAGTTACAACTGCCTACAACAACAATTCGACGTGTTTTGAGACGTCGGTTGGTTATGAAGCCGTACAAGTTACAGTTGTTACAGGCTCTGCGTTCTGATGACAAGCGAAAACGTGTGGCATTTTGAAACGAGATTCATGATGCTATTGACAATGATAACACTTTCGCACAACGCATCGTGTTCAGTGATGAAACGACTTTCCATGTTAGTTTCTGATAAACAAACACAATGTTCGCATTTGGGGCCTACAGAACCCACATGCAGCCATTGAACATGTACGAGATTCGCCTAAAACCAATGTGTCTTGTGCGATATCCCGATCATCTGCTCAGCAGTATCTCGCTATGTTACAAAACTGGTTGTTTCCAAGGCTGCATAAAGACAACTTCATTTCCAATAAGCCGGGGCACCTCCTCACTGGAGCCGCTAAGTGCGTGAATGTCTGAATGAAACTCTACCGAACCGTTGGATTGGTCGTCAAGGAGCTGGCGACATGTCTCAGCTGGGCTCCACGGTCACCGGATTTGACACCCTGTGACTTCTTCGTGTGGGGTTTCGTTAAAGACAACGTTTATGTACCACCACTCCCACAGAACCTGGAAGAGTTGAAGAACCGGATCCGTACTGCCATAACATCAGTGACGAAGTACATGCTTGCCCGACTGTGGGAGGAATTTGAGTATCGATGTGATATTGTACGTGTCGCTGATGGTGGACATATCGAACATCTGTAATCTGAACTTGAGAAGTTCGTAAATATGTGTGTAAAGTTTTATATTCGTATGTCTTAAGGTTTAATAAATATATGCATTCGAAATATGTAAATTCTTTTTGAAACACCCTGTATTATACAACTACATTACATATTTTACATGTTAAAAGACTGTGTGTGTCGAAAATGGGTCGTACCAACTTAGAAACCTTCGTGGGCTTATGTACAACAACTTTTTATATAACATATATAGATATAGATAGATGGGCGAATACAAATTGATGAATCTACGCAATGTATCACCTTGCCAGCAAACTTCCGTAAGATCACAGAAAGCATAGAAGAATTGGTACAAAAAGTTTTCCCAAACATTGCACAGAACTATAAAAATTATCAGTGGCTCAGTACGCGTGCTATATTAGCGGCCAAAAAAATCGATATCAATACCATCAACTTCACCATTCACAATGGAATACCCGGTGAAATGACAACATATAAGTCCATCGATGCTGTGGTGAATCAAGACGAAGTTGTCAACTATACAATTGAATTCTTGAATTCGCTTGATTTGCCAGGCATGCCACCGCACGTTCTTACATTGAAAATTGGCGAACCTATCATTCTTCTTCGAAACATAAATCCACCACGACTTTGCAACGGAACCAGTCTCTCAGTCAAGAAAATGATGAACAATGTTATCGAGGCAACAATTTTGACTGGAAAATTCAAAGGTGCTATTCGAATTTAAACATTTGCAGTTCCCGGTACGACTCGCTTTCGCAATGACTATCATCAAAGCACAAGGAGAATCGTTGCAAGTGTGTGGATTAAATTTGGAGAATCCATGCTTCTCACATGGGCAGCTCTATGTGGCCTGCTCACGCGTCGGAGAACCTTCTGATTTATTCGTTTACGCACCAGATGGAACAACAAGAAATATTGTGTATCTCACAGCACTTCAATAAATATCGAATTGAAACGAAACGCTGCAATATCACAATTTTTTCAGAATGAACAAAATCAATAAAATGACTCAAAATGAATTGAACATTTGTGTAATGTCTTTCCATCAAATTTATTTTAGTTAGTGGCGTAGCAATGCGCGCAGGGTACAGCTAGTATATATATATATATGTATATATATTAATGACAGTAACATTATTTTTACTCAAATACGTTGTTTAATGTAATTAGTAATTAGATGAAACAGAATTGAATTGAATTAAATGTAGTGTTTAGGAAGTTGCCTACGTATAAAAAACGTTCGTCCTTGGAAAAAAGTACCTTTGGTTTCTTTTATACAGGTATTAACACACAAGGAGGTTTCCATTTGGAATATTTGTAACTCATAAACGTTGGCTTTTAATAATAAATTTTGTGTTAAGATCGAATTGTATTTAATTAATAAAAAATAGTTGAATTTGATGGAGCCTGTGGTTGATTGACTTGATCAATAAGGTTGATATATAACCCCTTTCCACATTAACTTTTGTAAATTCTGTATACGCATTTCGACAACCAAGTTGTCATCATCAGCAGATAATTTCAAAGTGTCGCACCTGGTAAAACACGGCGAGTGTACATCTTGGTTTTGAGCGGTGTGGATCGCGTACGGAGTTTGATTTTCGTACAATTGTTTTTCGCCGTGTTTTACCAGGTGCGACACTTTGAAATTATCTGCTGATGATGACAACTTGGTTGTCGAAATGCGTATACAGAATTTACAAAAGTTAATGTGGAAAGGGGTTATATATCAACCTTATTGATTAATAAAAAATAATTTAAAAACATAATAAAAAAGCTATTATAAATGCGAAGCGTAACAGTATATATACGTACATATATTGATATAATTTAACATTGTGAAGATTTCTGAAGTGGAAAGCATTAATTTATCTTTACAATACACTTTATACGCAATTCTCTTTGAATATTCGAAAGTTATATAAGTATATATTACGTATTTACGGTACAGTTGAGTTAAATAAGTAATTTAATTTATCTAAACGAATACAGGAAAATGGTAAACTTCGCACTTGGAACTTTAAAGTAAGTGAATTCCGACATCGCGCGATGTTAGAATTTTTATTATATGGAACACAATCTACATAGAAGAAGAGAAGTAAGCTTTAGGTTTAAGGAATAGACACCGCGCCCTTCTCGTCATATACTAGGTGAACCCTTGGAGCGACAAAACGAGGATTGGATATGATAATCATTTGAGAAGTTTAAATGGAACACTAATCCCACCAAAATCTCGACGAATTGCAGATAAAGCAAGAAGTATAATATAAATTCCCTTTCTTTTATTGCTATTCACATGCATGTTGGCGAAACGTTGTTATCATGATACACAGAGGTTTTAAAATACTTTTTAAAGTGTGACATAAAGGAGCGCATTCGATTTTTTATTCTAGTTTAGAGCTACTGTTTTACGTAGTACAAAGGCTAAATTCAAAACTCTTTATTTTAATAAAAATATTAATTTTTTTTGAAGGGAATATGCTTGGGGAAATTTATATTTTTCAAATCTGCATACAAATAAATTATATTAGAGACTGTGGTTAGTTGAATTAATTAAAAAGGAAAAGGTAAAGACCCCTCTTCGCATCACCGTTTATGTTCTGCATACGCATTTCGAAAACTAAATTGTCATCATCAACAGAAGTTAATCAAATCACAGCGTTGTACTTGGGTCCGCGTTACAGCTCACGCAGAAAAATCCGCGAACTACTTTACACGAAGACCAAACAAACACTCTCTTTCACAATAAACATATACGTCAATATTCCTTAGACTTAAAATACTAATACTAACACGCTCCTCCACTACTACTTAAGGACCTTTTTTAAAGGCCAGAATATGGTATCGAACCTCTGTCAGCGTTAAACGCGTGATTTTCATTCACGATGAAGATACTTCCGTAGCTGTCTAATTCTTAGTAATTGTTTCTATTTTTAAGTAAATATAAACAATCCGCAATTACACTATGATTATTTTCTATTTTTGCAAAACTGGATTTCTTTAGTAAATTAAATTTAATTTCGAGATATTGGGTTGGCAACTAAGTACTTTCGGTTTTTACTGATAGAGAGCGTTGCTTTATTTTTTGTATAACGTATGTTAGTGCTGTACTTTACCGTTTGTCGCGTGATACTAGTCACATTGACCTAACTTCAGAAGCAAGTATGCGTGATTTTTATTAAAGCTATTAGTTGTGGGTTAATTTTAAATGGAGTGCAGAAACGAACATTTTCGACATATTGTATTTTACCATTTTATTTCCGTAAAGGAAAGAAAGCTGCTGCGGCTCACAAAAAGATATGTGAAGTTTATGGTGCTAATTGCTTAATAGAACGCACGTGTCAGAATTGGTATTAAAAATTTCGTTCTGGAGATTTTCCCCCCAAAGGTGAGCAACGTTCTGGTCGGCCTACTGAAGTTGATGATGACCAAATCAAAGTCATAATTGACGAGGATCATCATATAACTATTCGAGAGATTGCGGAGAGGCTACATGTATCGCACACAACAATTGAAAAACATTTAAAATGTCTTGGGCTAGTTAAGAAGCTTGATATTTGGGTACCTCACAATTGAAAGAAATTCATTTAACACAAAGAATCAACTTTTGCGATATGCACCTTAGACGAAATGAAACCGACCCTTTCTTAAAAAGAATCATCACTGGTGATGAAAAATGGGTTTATGTACAGTAACATAGTTCGAAAATGATCATGGAGCAAACACGATAAATCAGCTAAAACTACATCGAAAGCTGAATTGCATCCAAAAAAGATCATGCTGTCAGTTTGGTGGGCTTACAAAGGTGTTGTGTTTTTTTGAGCTGCTTCCAAGGAACCAAACGATCAATTCTGATGTTTACTGTCAACAATTAATAAAACTGGATGAAGCAGTCAAAGAAAAACGGCCAGAATTGTCAAATCGGAAAGGTGTAGTTTTCCACCAAAATAATGCAAGGCCTCACACATCAGCAACTCGTGGGAAACTATTGGAGCTTGGCTGGGAAGTGATGCCACATCCCCCATACAGCCCTGATCTAGCACCATCTGATTACCATTTATTTCGAAGTTTGCAGAATTCTTTGAATGGTAAAACTTTCACAAATGACGATGACCTTCACTCGCACCTGGTTCAGTTTTTTGGTGATAAGGATCAGAAATTTTATGAGCGCGAAATCATGCAGCTGAAAGAAAGATGGTAAAAGGTCATTGAGCAAAATGGAAAATATATAATTGATTAAAAACTATTCTTTGTTTAAAAAAAAAGTGTTTTATTTTATACTACAAAACCGAAAGTACTTAGTTGCCAACCCAATATTTTTGAGTAAATGTAAACAATAAGCAATTACACTACGATTATTTTCTATTTTCGCTAAACTGGATTTCTTTAGCAAATTAAATTTAATTTCGCGATATGTTCTTTATAACGAGTTTCTATTGAGCGTTTCATTTAACCAAAGTTTTTTTGTTATAGTCACGCCAGTTTATTTCATAAATCTCGGATTTCTGACTTATCTTGACTTTATCTTTTGCATTTCTAAAAGATATTTTATTTAAATTTAAAAGAATAGATTACTGGATTGAAAAGAAACTCGAAATCTGCGCTCTTTAAAAACCCTATTTAAATTTTTTGTAACTGGATGAAACAGAAGGCACATAAATTGTTCGTTAGATTGTTTCGAGATGACAAACAAGTGGTATCGTGGATTGTCCTTTTTAAGTTAGTTTTCCTAATTAATCTAATGATTATTTCTGGATCAAAATCATTTTACCTCGCAGTGTTCTTAATAAGATTAGTTGTTTTTTGTATCACACTTTAATTAATGGACAACACAAACCACAGGCAGTTGGAGAAGCGCAGACTGAGCAAAACAGTAATATCCGTCCATTGTGCTGGATGATTCAAATACACATCAATTGAATGACAAGTAAATGGAAAATTGAAAAATCATCTGTGAAATGCTGCTTCAATGGTTAATCGAAAGTCATCTCTGCATTCAATACATGACGGGTGATGAAGAACGGATTTATTACGAAAACACTAAGCGCAAACAACATAGTTATCACCTGGCGAAGCCCGCCCAACCACTCTAAGTGCAACTTGTTTTGGTCTCAAGACAACGCTCTGTGTTTGGTGGGATCAGAATGGCGTGGTATATTACGAACCGTTGAAACATGGTGAAATAGTTAATACTGATTACTACCGACAACAAATTATCAATTTGAACCATTCATTGCTAGAAAAATGTCCAGATTGGGCCCGAAAACACGGTAAAGTGACTTTGCAGTACGATAACGCGCCGTCTCATACAGCAAAACCGGTCAAAGAAGCATTGAAAACACTCGGATGGGACATAATATCGCACCCACCGTACTCTCCAGACCTTGCCCCATCCGACTATCACCTTTTTGCATTAATGGAATACGTGCTTGCAGAACAGCTCTTCGCCAATTTTGAAGAAGTTAGAAAATAGCTCGATGAATGGTTTTGCTCAAAGAACAAACAATTTTTTTGGGATGACATCCAAAAAACGCCTGAAAGATGGGCAAGATTTATAGAATCAAATGACCAATACTTTGAATAAATACATTTTTCAATTTTCTTGAAAATAATGTAGTTTTTTTATGAAGAAGCCGGTAATGACTTTCCGGTACACCTGGTACTTTGTTCTTACGTATAAGGGCAAACCTTAATGTACATATGTATACTCGTAATATATCGCTGTAATTTATTTTAAAAAATTCTTGAAAATTATTGATTTATTTATTAATGAGTTATATAACCACAGAAATCAGCATTTTTAAAAAGTTATTGTATAACAAACAAATGCTCGCATACTCGCTTTTTTGAAAGTTTTAATAACACCGATGAAAATGCTATTGCTTATAGTATTTTGAAACAGATTTTGAATAAAGCAACTTGAATATAATTCAGCTATACAATTTATTTAAAGATCAGTATTTAATTTAAAACACTTCAAAATATTACATCTGCAAATACATTTGTATATGTGAATGAAATATAGTATTCAATTACATTTTGAGAGTAAAATTGTAGGCTTTCTTCTGCACAATAGAATGGAACAACTTGTCTGAGATAATTTTATACCAAACCGTACAAAGATAACAAAGGGGTCTCGCTTAATTAAGCGATGGATAAATATTTGGTTACAAACGTAGATACTTCCGAAAAAGTAAAGTAAATAACATTACTTAAAAGGGTAAAAAAATAATCTGCGCGTTCCTAAATAACGTGAAAAATTCGCAATTGTGAAGTAGAGAAAAGAATTTTTTAAAACCGCAGGTAATTAAATTTCCTGTTGGAATTTAAGTAATTGTGTTTCCTAGTACATTTTTTGAAGAGAGGATGTAAATGTATTAATTTTCAATTCTACATTTATCCTTCAGAAGACAATGAACTAGTAAACTTTTAAATACAGGGTGTCTATAAAAGAACTCCGTGGTTTAAAAAATTAATATTTTTTAAACTATAAAAGATAGCAAAATTTGATCAATTCCTTTGAAACAAGCAGCTCAAAGAGTTTTACTCATACCAAGGGAATGTTTCTCTCAACAGTTGGCAGCGCTGCGGAGCGTTGACCTTGAAATGACGTAGCGGCTGCGGCAGGCAGTCAGTGTCGTCTGGACTGCCGCGCTATGGCGACGCCTCAACATCAATGTGTTATTTGGCTCATAGAAACTAATTCTGTTGTTACTGTACAAAGAAACTTTCGACGTAGCTATGGTGTTGACCCGCCTACAGACAAAACAATTCGTCAGTGGTTATGTGCGTTCAAGGAAACAGGAAGTGTTTTGAAGCAAAAGTCGCCGGGTAGGCCGCGTGTGTCTCAAGAGAATGTGGACAGAATCTGAGCTTCATGCACTCGAAGCCCTAAGAAATCGTTAACAAGACGCAGTCTGGACTTGGGGTTACCAAGATCAACAGTCCATAAGGTAATTCGTAAAAGACTTCGTTTAACTGCCTACAAGATACAACTTTTACACCATATCAAACCGGCAGACAAGGTTAAAATTTTCTGTTTCCATGCTGGATAAAATTGATGAGGATAATGATTTTTTAAAAAGTGTGGTTTTTAGTGATGAAGCTACTTTTCACGTGAACGGAACTGTAAACAGGCATAATTGCAGAATTTGGGGTTCAGAGCCGCCCCATGAGTTTATTGAGTATACACGCCCAAAGTGAATGTTTGGTGTGCTCTTATGCGTGACAGAGTCATAGGTCCCTTCATTTTTGTCGAAAGGAATATCAATGGTGATGTCTATTGTGACATGTTAGAGGAGTATGTTTATCCTCAGTTGGATGACATTGAGGCGGAGAAAGGTTTAGTTTACTTCCAACAAGATGGGGCGCCGCCACACTTCAGTTTGCGTGTGCGTAAGTCACTGGACGCTCGTTTCGGCAACAGGTGGATTGGAAGGGAAGGACCTATTCCATGGCCACCAAGGAGCCCTGATATGACTCCGTACTTTTTCTTCTGGGGGCATATCAAGAATCTTGTGTATGCGGAGAAAATTCCACGTTCGCCATCTCAGGGAACGAATAGAGAATTGCGTGGCGTCCGTTCCCCCAGACATGCTAGGACATGGGAAGAGGTAGAATACCGTTTCGACGTGTGCCGTGCCACTCACGGAGCTCACATTGAACTTCACTAAGTTGTTAAAAAATCTTGAAAATGTAAGCTTTCTAATCATGTATAAAACATGTATGTACGTTTTTTACTTTATTAAAATATTTTGTCTTAAAACCCCGGAGTTCTTTTATAGACACCCTGTATAGGTGCTCCACAAGAATTTACATTGAGACTATAAGTACGACTACAGTAGTGTGCAAAAGTAAGTGGACTGCATTTAATATTCGTTTGTTTTCCTTATTAGCCAATATCTTTATTATAAACACTCTATAAATAATATATTGTGCTTGAATTAGTGAAATTTTACGTTTATTTACGTAATATTTTGATTTTCTCTTAATTTATAATAACTTAAATTGGCCGAAATTGTATGTGTTAATGTGAGCACTGTCAATAAGCTGTTGCCGTATTAAGTTTATATAGCTTCTTCATAAATCAGCGAAAACAAACCGATTGTTGATATTTCTATTCCTCTTCTTATTTATTTATATTAATATTTCCTTTTTGAATTTATATGCTTTAACTGTAAACACCTATTTTTACTTTGCTGTTTCGTCACGCGACGTCAGTAAATGCAACCCTCTTCACCAAGGCATTAATGTGTATGTAGGCGCACCACTAGACAGATATTAGACGATCTTCAGCGTCAGTAAGCGATAGACCAGATCCAGAAGATAATGAGTGAGATCTCGTCGAAACGTCGAGAGAATCGTCCTTTTCAAGACATAATTCACACGCAGCTTAAAACCTTTATATATATATATATATACATATGTACGTATGAATATCGTACCAGGTGTACCGAAAAGTCATTACCGGTCTTTTTTTGTAAAAAAAACTACATAATTTTCAGGAAAATGGAAAAATTTATTTATTCACAGTATTGACCATTTTGATTTTACACATCTTGCTCATCTTCAATTTATGGATGCCATCCCAAAGAAACTGTTTGTCCCGTGATTAAAACCATTCACCGAGCCATTTTCTAACTTCTTCGAAATTGGCGAAGTAGTGCTCTGCAAGTGTGTCCCATTGACGCGAAAAGGTGATAGTCGGACGGGGTCTGGAGAGTACGGCAGGTGCGGTATATGTCCAATCTAAGTACTTTCAACGCTTCATTGACTGGTTTTGCTGTTATCGTGTTGTAGAATCACTTTACCGTGCCTTCGGGCCCATTGTGGACGTTTTTCTATCAATACATGGTTCAGATAGGTAATTTGTTATTAGTAGCGATAAATATTAACTATTTTATCAGGTACCAACAGTTCGTAATATACTACGTCACTCTGGTCACACCAAACACAGAGTAATATCTTGCGACCAAAACGATTTGGCCTTAGAATCGATGGGCCAGCTTGGAGAGGTGATGACGATGATCACCCGTCATTATTCGACGCAGAAATGACTTAAGTGCAAGGAAAAAAATTGCATGCAGCATTTATGTACATTGTTCCAAATATTAAGTTAGAATTGTCAATGTTATTAGGTGCGCAACTAAGTTCTCGCTGTTTTTTAAGAGATGGCTCCAGTAGTAAGTGCTGGTCGATTGTGACATAACCAAAACGTCATGAACGAAACTTAGACATATGATAAACATATCGCTTTGACACATTAGTAATTTGTTTTTGTGTCATATACCTTTTGGTTGTGTGAAAATGTCTGATTTTGTGCCAAATAATCGTCATTTGCGTGAAGTATTGCTTTTCTTCTTTCATTCGGAGGAAACGGCGGCTGAAGCGCATCGAGAACTCCAAAAAGTTTACGGAGATGCTGCTCTAATTGAAACAACG